>JAIUJO010001893.1:40000-80000 GCA_023846275.1 Vanilla planifolia
AGAAAAACAAGAAGTTGAAGAAGAAGGAGAAAGAAGAAGAAGAGAAGAAGAAGAAGAAGAAGAAGAAGAAGAAGAAGAAAGAGAAGAAGAAGAAGAAGAAGAAGAAGAAGAGAGAAAAAGAAGAAGAAGAAGAAGAAGAATAAGAAGAAGAAGATGAAGAAGAAGAAGAGAAAAGAAGAAGAAAAAGAAGAAGAAGTAGAAGAAGAAGAAGAAGGAAAAGATGAAGAAGAAGAGGAAGAAGAAGATGATGACGATGATGAAGAAGCTCATGAAGAATAAGAAGAAGAAGAAGAAGAAGAAGAAGAAGAAGATGGAGAAAATGAAGAAGAAGTGTAAGAATAAGAAGAATTAGAAGAAGAATAAGAAGAAGAAGAAGAAGAAGAAGGAGAAGAAGAAGAATATGAAAAGAAGAAGAAGAAGAAGAAGAACAAGAAGAACAAGAAGAAGAACAAGAACAAGAAGAATAAGAAGAAGAAGAACAAGCAGAGGAAGAAGACAAAGAAGATGAAGAAGAAGAAGAAGAGGATGAAGATGAAGGTGAAGGAGTAGAAGAAGTAAGAGAAGTAGAAGAAGAAGAAGAGGAAGAAGATGAAGGAGAAGAAGAAAAAGAAGAAGAAGATCAAGAAAAAGAAGAAGAAGAAGAAGACAAAAAAAAGAAGAAGGAGAAGAAGAAGAAGAAAAAGAAGAAGAAAATGAAAAGAAGTAGAAGACAAAGAAGAAGAAGAAGAAGAAGAAGAAGAAGAAGAAGAAGAAGAAGAGAAAAAGAAGATGAAAAAGAAGAAGAAAAGGGAACGATTAGAAATAGAAGAAGGAGAAGAAGAAGAAGAAGAAGAAGGAGAAGAAGAAGAAAAAGAAGGAGAAGAAGAAGAAGAAGAAGGAGAAGAAGAAGAAAAAGAAGGAGAAGAAGAAGATGATGAAGGGGAAGTAGAAGAAGGAGGAGGAGGAGAAGAAGAAGAAGAACAAGAAGAAGAAGAAGAAGAAGAAGACGATGGCGATGAAGAAGAAAAATGAAAAGAAGAAGCAAGAGAAGAAAAAAAAATCCAAAAGGAGGAGGAGCAGAAATAGAAAAAGAACACAAAGAGGTAGAAGACATAATAGAAGATGTAAAAGAAGTGGATGGCAAAGCAAAAGAAGAAGAAGAAGAAGGGAAAGGAGAAGAAGAAAAGGATGAAGAAGTAGTACAAGAAGAAGTTTAAGAAGGGGAAGAAGAAGATGATAAAGGAAAAGAAGGCAAAGAAGAAGAAGAAGAAAAAGAAGAAAAATACAAAGAAGAAAAAGAAGTAGAAGAAGAAGAAGAACTAAAAAAAGAAGAAGAAGACGAAGAAGAAGAAGAAGAAGATGAAGAACAAGAAGAGGAAGAAGAAGTAGTAGTATTAATAGAAGAAGAAGAAGAAAAAGAAGGAGAACAGGAGGAAGATGATGAAGAAGAAGAAGTAGAAGAAGAAAAACAAGAAGAAGAAGAAGCAAAAGAAGAAGAAGAAGAAGAAGAAGAAGAAGAAAATGATGATGATGATGAAGATGAAGAAGAATAAGAAGAAGAAGAAGAAGAAGAAGAAAAAAGAAGATTTTGGTGATGATTATGAAGAAGAAGAAAAAGAAGAAGAAGAACAAGAAGATGGAGAAGTAGATAAAGAAGAAAAGAAGAAGAAGAAGTAGCAGCTAGTAGTAGTAGTAGTAGTAGTAGAGAGTAAGGTGAAGGAGTAGGAGAAGAAGAAGAAGAAGAAGAAGAAGAACAAGATGATGAAGAAGAAGATGAAGAAGAAGAAGAAGAAGAAGAAAAAGAAGAGAAGAAGAAGAAGAAGAAGAAGAAGAAGAAGATGAAGTAGGGAAGAAGAAGAAGAAGAAGAGGAAGAAGAAGAAGAACAAGAAAAAGAAGTGGACAAGGAAGAAGAAGAAGAAGAAGAAGAAGATGACGAAGTAGAAGTACTAAAATAAGAAGCAGATGAAGAAGAAGAGGGAGAAGAAAAAGAGGAAGGAGAAGAAAAAGAAGAAGAAGATGTTCATGATTTAGGAGAAGAAGAAGAAGAATAACAAGAAGGATAAGAAGAAGAAGAAGAAAAAGAAGAAGAAGAGGAAGAAGTTGAAGTAATGGAATGAGAAGCAAAAGAAGAAGAAGAAGAAAAGGAAGAAGTAGAGGAAGAAGAAGATGAAGAAGAAGAAGTAGAAGAAGAAGAAGTTGAAGTTGATGAAAAGAAGATGATGATGATGAAGAAGAAGAAGATGAAGAAGAAGAAGACGAAGAAGAAGAAGAATAAGAAGACAATTAAATAGAAGAAAACAGAAGATAAAGAAGAAGAAGAAGAAGAAGAAGAAGAAGAAGAAGATGATGATGATGAAGAAGAGGAAGAGGAAGATGAAGATGAAGAAGAAGAAGAAGGAGATGAACATGATCAAGAAGTAGAAGATGAAAAAAAAGAAGATAAAGTAGAATAATAGGGAGAAGATAAAGAAGATGAAGTAGAAGAAGAAGAAGTGGAAGAAGAAGAAGAAGAAGAAGAAGAAGGTGATGATCAAGAAGAAGAAGAAGGCGAAGTGGAAGAAGGAGGAGGAGGGGGAAAAAAAGAAAAAAGGAGAGGAAGATGTAAAAAAAAGAAGGAAAAAGAAGAATAAGAAGAAGGGGAGGAGGAAAAAGAAAATGAAAGGGAAGAAATAGAAGAAGAATCGTAGTTGTCGTAACAGAGGAAGATGAAGAAAAAGAAGTACAAGACAAGAACAAGAAGAAGAAGAAGTAGAAGGAGAAGAAGAAGAAGAAGAAGCAGAAGAAGAAGAAGAAGCAGAAGAGGAAGAAGAAGAAGAAGAAGAAGAAGTAAAAGAAGAAGAACGAAGAAAGATAAGAAGAAGAAGAAGAAGAAGAAAATAGAAGAAGAAGAAGAAGAAAGAGAAGAAGAAGAAGAAGAAGAAGAAAAAGTACAAGAAGAAGAACGAAGAAAGATAAGAAGAAGAAGAAGAAGAAGAAAATATAGAAGAAGAAGAAGAAGAAAAGAGAAGTAGAAGAAGAAGAAGAAGAAGAAAGAGAGAAGAAGAAGAAGAAGAAGAGGAGAAGTAGAAGACGAAGAAGAAGAAGAAGAAGAACAATAAGAAGAAAGAGCTTGAGGAGAAGAAGAATAAGAAGGTGAGGCAGAAGAAGAACATGAAGAAGAAGTAGAAGAGGTAGAAAGAAGAAGAAGAAGAAGAAAAAGAAGATGGAGAAGAAGAAGAAAAAAAGAGATGAAGAAGAAGAAGAAGAAGCAAAAGAAGTAGAAGAAGTAGAAAAAGAAGAAGAAGAAAAAGAAGAATCATTAGAAGAAGAAGGGTAACAAGAAGAAGGTGGAGATGAAGAAGAATCAAAAGTACGAGGAGTAGAAGATGAAGGAGAAGAACAGGTGGTAGAAGATGGATAGCAAGGAGAAGATTAAGAAGTGGAGGAAGAAGAAGAAGAAGAAAAAGTAAAAGAAGAAATGAAGAAGAAGAAAAATAGACGAAGAAGAAGTTGAAGAGGTGGAAGAAGAAGTAGATGATGTAGAAGTACAAGAAATTGAAGAAGAAGAAGAAGAAGAAGAAGTAATTGTAGAAGAAGAAGGAGGAGAAGAGGAGGAGGAGGAGGAGGATGAGGAAAGGAAAAAGTAGAAGAAGAAGAAGAAGAAGAAGAAGAAAGTGAAAAAGAAGAAAAAAAGAAGAAGAAAAAGTAGAAGAAGAAGATGAAGTAGAAGAAAAAGAAGATGAAGTAGAACAAGAAGAAGAAGTAGTAGAAGAAGAAATTGAAGAAGTTGAAGAGAAGAAGAAGAAGAAGAAGAAGTTGAAGAGGTTGAAGATGTTGAAGAAGATGAGGAAGAAGAATATGCAAAAGAAGAAAAAGAAGAAGAAGAAGAAGAAGAAGAGGAAGCAAAGAAGAAGAAGAAAAAGAAGTAGTAGTAGTAGTAGTAGTAGAAGAAGAAGAAGAAGAAGAACCAGAGGGAGAGGAGGAGGAGTAGGAGGATGAGGAAAAGAAAAAGTAGAAGAAGAAGAAGAAGAAGAAGAAGAAGAAGAGGAAGAAAGTGAAGAAGAAGAAGTAGTAGAAGAAGATGAAGTAGAAGAAGAAGAAGAAGAAGAAGAAGTAGAAGAAGAATAAGAAGAGTTGAAGAAGAAGAAGAAGAAGAAGAAGTTGAAGAGCTTGAAGATGTTGAAGAAGATGAGGAAAAGATTATGCAAAAGAAGAAGAAGAAGAAGAAGAAGAAGAAGATGTTAATGAAGAAGAAGAAGAACAAAAAGTAGGAGAATAAGAAGAAGAAGAAAGAAGAAGAAGATAAAGAAGAAGCAAAAGAAGAAAAAGAAGAAGACAAAGAATAAGGAGAAAAAGAAGAAGAAGAAGATGAAGAAGAAGAAGATGATGATGATGATGAAGAAGATGAAGATGAAGAAGAGGGTAGAAGAAGATGTAGAAGAGGAAGAAGTAGAAGCAAAAGAAGGAAGAGTAGAGGAGAAGAAGTAGAAGATGAAGAAGGAGAAGAGGAAGATGAAGAAGTAGGAGAAGAGGATGATGAAGAAGGAGAAGAAGAAGAAGTAGAAGAGGGAGAAGAAGAAGAAAAAGGAGGAGAAGAAGAATAAGTAGAAGAAGGAGAAGAAGAAGAAAAAGAAGGACAAAAAGAAGAAACAGAAGTAAAAGAAGAAGAAGAACAAAAGGAATAGTTAGAAGAACAAGAAGAAGGGCAAGAAGAAGAAGATGGACATGAAGAAGAATCAAAAGGATGAGGAGCAGAAGAAAAAGTGGAAGAAGAAGAAAAGAAAGACGAAGAAGAATAAGATGAAGAGGAGGAGGAAGAACCAGATGATTAAGAAGAACAAGAAAACGAAGAAGAAGAAGAAGAAGAAAAATTAGAAGAAGAAGAAGAAAAAAAAGAAGAAGAGGAAGAAGAAGAAGAAATAGGAGAAGAAGAAGAATAATAAGTAGTAGTAGTAGTAGTAGTAAAAGAAGGAGAAGAAGAAGTAGTAGAAGAAGAAGAAGGAGTGAGGACGAGGACGAGGAGCAGGAGCAGGAGGATGAGGATAAGAAAAAGTAGTAGAAGAAGAAGAAGAAGAAGGCGAAGAAGAAGAAGGAAATGATGAAAAAGAAGAAGAAGAAGAAGTAGAAGAAGAAAATGAAGTAGAAGAAGAAGAAGTAGAAGAAGAATCAGAAGAAGTTGAAGAAGAACAAGTAGACGAAGGAGAAGAAGTTGAAGAATTTCAAGATGTTGAAGAAGATGAGGAAGAAGAAGAAGCAAAGAAGAAGAAGAAGAAGAAGAAGAACAAGAAGATGTTGATGAAGAAGAAGAAGAAGAATAAAAAGGAGAAGAAGAAGAAGAAGAAGAAGAAGAACTAGTAGAAGAAGAAGAAGAAGAAGAAGAAGAAGATGATGAAGAAGAAGAAGTAGAAGAAGATGAAGATCAAGAAGGAGAAGAAGAAGAAGAAGAAGAACAACAACAACAACAACAACAAGAAAAAGAAGGAGGAGAAGAAGAAGAAGAAGAAGGAAAAGAAGAAGAAGAAGAGGAAGAAGAAGAAGATGAAGATGAAGATGAAGAAGAAGAGAAACGAGGAGGAGGAGAAGAATTAGAAGAAGAACAAGAACAAGAACAAGAAAAAGAAGTAGGAGGAGGAGAAGAAGAAGAATGAGAAGAAGAAGAAGAAGAAGAAGAAGAAGGAGAAGATGAAGAGGTAGAAGAAGAATAAGACGATGAAGAAGAAGAAAATGAAGAAAAACAGGAACAAGAAGAAGAAGAAGAGGAGGAAGAATAAGAGTTGGGAAGAAGAAGTTGAAGAAGAAAAGGAAGTAGTAGTAGTAGAAGAAGAACTAGTGGTAGTAGTTGTAGTCATTGTAGTAGTAATAATAGAAGAAGTAGAAGAAGATGAAGAAGAAGAAGAAGAAGAAGTAGAAGATGAAAAGAAGAAGAAGATGATGATGATGATGATGATGAAGAAAAGAAGAAGAAGAAGAAGAAGATGTAGAAGACGATTAAGAAGAAGATGACCAAGAAGAAGAAGAAGAAGAAGAAGAAGAAGATGAAGATGGATAAGAAAAAGATGTAGAAGGAGAATAAGAAGAGGAATACAAAGAAGAAGAAGAGGAAGAAGAAGCTGAAGATGAATAAGAAAAAGAAGATGAAGATGGAGAAGAAAAAGGAGGAGAAGAAGAAGAATAAAAAGAAAGAGAAGAAGAAGGAGGAGGAGAACAAGCAGATAAAGGAGAAGATGGAGAAGAAGAAAAAGAAGAAGAAGATGATGTTGAGAAGAAGAAGATTAAGGTGAAGAAGAAGAAGAAGAAGAAGATGATGATGATGAAGGAGAAGAGTAAAAAGAAGAAGGACAAGAAAATAAGGAAGAAGAAGAAGATAAAGAAGAAGAAGTAGAAAAAAAAGAAGAAGAATAAGAAAAAGAGAAGATGAAGAAGAAGAACCAGATAAGAAGAAGAAGAAGAAGAAGTTGAAGAAGAAGAAGGAGAAGAAGAAGAAGAAGAAGAAGAAGACTAAGAAGAAGAAGAAGAGAAGTAGAAGAAGAAGAATGAGAATAAAAAGAAGAAGAAGATAACGAAAAAGAAGAAAAAGAAGAAGAAGAAAAAGAAGAAGAAGAAGAAGAAGAGAAGAAGGAGGAGGAGGAGGAGGAGGATAAAAAAGAAGAAGAAGAAGAAAAAGAAGAAGTAGAAGATGAAGATGAAGAAGAAGAAGAAGAAGAAGATGATGAAGAAAGAAGAAGAAGAAGAAGAAGAAGAAGAAGAAGAAGATGAAGAAGAAGATGGAAAAGAAGACGAAGAAGATGAAGAAAGTTACAAAGGAGGAGGAGAAGAAGAAGAAGAAGAACAAGAAGTACAAGAAAAAAATGTAGAAGAAAGTGAAGAATCAGAAGACGAAGGAGAAGAAGAAGAATAATAAGTTGAAGAAGAACAAGAGGAAGAAGGGGATGTAGAAGAAGAACAAGTAGAAGAAGAAGAAGAAAGAAGAAATTGTAGAAGAGGAAGAAGAAGAAGAAGAAGAAGAAGAAGAAGAAATTGCAGAAGAGAAAGAAGGAGAAGAAGAAGAAGAAAAATCAAAAGAAGAAGGGCAAGAAGAAGGAGAAGAAGAAGAAAAATCAGATGAGGGAGGAGCAAAAAAACTAGAAGATGACAAAGAGGAAGAAGAAGAGGAAGATGAAGAAGAAGCAAAAGAAGAGGAAGAAGAAGAAGAGGAAGAAGAAGAAGAAGATGAAGAAAAGGAAGAAGAATAAGAAGTAAAAAAAGAAGAAGTTGATGAAGAGGAGGAAGTAGAAGATGATAATGATAGACAAAAAGAGGAAGAAGAAGAAGAAGAAAAAGTAGAAATATCAGAAGAAAAGTAGAGAAATAATAATTATAATAACAAGGAGAAGAAGAAGAACTGAAAAAAGCTGAAGAAGAAAAAGAAGAAGAAGATGAAGAAGAATAAGAAGAAGAAGAAGAAGAAGAAGAAGAAGAAGAAGAAGAAAAGAAGAAGAAGAAGAAGAAGAACAAGAACAAGAAGTTTCAAAGAAGAAGGAGACTAAGAAGAAGAAGAAGAAGAAGAAGAAGAAGAAGATGATGATGATGATAATGATGATGAAGAAGACCAAAAAGAAGAAAGAAAAGAAGCAGAAGAAAAAGAAGGAAAAGAAGAAAAAGAAGAAGAAGGAGGAAAAGGAGGAGGAGAAGAAGAAGAAGAAGCGGAAGAAGAAGAAGAAGAAGAAATAGAAGCAGAAGAAGAAGAATAAGAAGTAGGAGAAGAAGCGAAATAGAAGAAGAAGAAGAAGAAGGAGAATAAGAAGAAGATGTAGAAGGCGAGGAAGAAGGAGGAGCGGAAGAAGGTGAAGAAGAGGAGGGAGAAGAAGAATAGGAAGAAGAAGAAGAAGAAGAAGAGGGGGATGAAGAAGAGGAAAAAGAAGAAGAATGGGAAGAAGTAAAAGAAGAAGTATAAGTAGTAGTAATAAAGGAAGGAGAATAAGAAGAGGGAAAAGAAAAGAAGAAGAAGAAGAAGAATGAGAACAACAAGAAGATGTAGAAGAAGAAGAAGAAGATGAAGGAGAAGCAAAAGAAGAAGAAGAAAAAGAAGAAGTTGTACAAGAAGAAGAAGAGGTAGTAGTAGTAGAGGAAGAAGAAGTAGTAGTAGAAGAAGAAGAAGAAGGAAGAGGAGGAGGAGGAGGAGGAAAAGAAAAAGAAGAAAAAGAATTATAAGAAGAAGAAGAAGGAGAAGAAAAAGTAGAAGTAGAAGAAGAAAAAGAAGAAGATGAAGAAGAAGCAGAAGAAGAAGAAGAAGATGAAGAACAAGCAGAAGAAGAAGAAGAAAAAGAAGAAGAAGACAAAGAAGAAGGAGAAGAAAATTAAGAAAATGAAGAAAAAAAAGAAGAAAATAATAATAATAATAATAATAAGATTAAGATGTTGATGAAGAAGGAGAAGTAGTAGCAGTAGAAGAAGAAGAAGAAGAACAAGAACAAGAAAAAGAAGAAGAAGAACAAGAAGAAGTAGAAGAAGTAGAAGAAGAAGAAGAAGACAAAGAGGAGGAAGAAGGAGAAGAAGAAAAAGAATAAGAAGAAGATTAAGTAGAAGAAGAAGAAGACGAGGAGGAAGAAGAACAAGAAGGAGGAGGAGGAGGAGAAGAAGAAGAAGAAGGGCAAGAAGAAGATGGAGGAGAAGAAGGAGAATAAGGAAGACTAGAAGAAGAAGAAAAAGAAGTAGTGAAGGAAGAAGGAGAAGAAGAAGAAGAAGAAGAGAGAAGAGAAGAAGAAGAAGAAGAAGAAGAAGAAGAAGAAGAAGAATATTATGAAGGACTAGAAGAAGAAGAAGAAGAGGAAGAAGAAGAAGTTGAAGAAGAGCAACAAGAAGAAGATGTTGAAGAAGAACAACAAGAAGATCAAGAAGAAGGAGAAGAAGAAGAAAAAGAAGAAGAATAATAATAATAATGATAAAAATAATAATAAGAAGAAGTAGTAAAAGAAGAAAATGACGAAGAGGAGAAAGAAGAGGAAGAAGAAAAAGAACAAGAAGATTAAGTAGAAGAAGAAGAAGAACAGGAATAAGAAGATGAAGATGAAGGGGAAGAAGAAGAAGAAGAAGAAGAAGAAGTAGAAGAAGCAGAAGAAGGGTAGGAAGAAGAAGGAGGAGATGGAGAAGACTAAGGAGTAGAAGAAGAAGAAAAAGATGTGGAGGAAGAAAATTGTGAAGAGAAGAAGAAGAAGAAGTGGAAGAAGAAGAAGAAGAAGAAGGAGAAGAAGTAGAAGAAGAAGAAGAAAAAGAAGAAGAAGAAGAAGTTGAAGAAGAGCAACAAGAAGAAGATGTTGAAGAAGAACAAGAAGAAGAAGATGAGGAAGAAGAAGAAGAAGAAGAAGAAGAAGAAAAAGAAGAAGAAGAAATATAAGAAGAAGATGAAGAAAAAGATGAAGAAGAACAAGAAATAGAAGAAGAAGAAGAAGAGGTAGAAGAAGTAGTACTATTAGCAGTAATAGAAGAAGATGAAGAAGAAAGAGAAGAAGAAGAAGAAGATCATGATGATGAAGAAGAAGGAGAACAAGGAGGAGGAGGCAAAGAACATGAAGAAGAAGAAGAGGAGGAAGAAGAAGTAGAAGAAGAAGAAGAAGAGGAAAAACATGAGGAGAAGGGAGTAATAGAAGAAGAAGAACAAGTAGTAGTAGTAGTAACAATAGAGGAAGAAGGAGAAGAAGAAGGAGAAGATGAAGAAGAAGAGGAATAAGAAGAAGAAGAAGAAGAAGGAGTTGAAGAAAAAGAAGAAGTAGAAGAAGAAGAAGAAGAATAAGGAGAAGGAGAAGAAGACGAAGAAGAAGAAGAAGAAGAAAAAGAAAAAGAACAAGAAGATAAGGAGGAGGAGGAGGAAAGGAAGAAGATGGAAAAGAAAAAGAAGAAGAAGAATTGGAAGATGAAGAAGAGTAATTAGAAGAGGAAGAAGAAGAAGCAGAAGAAGTAGAAGAAAAAGAAGAAGAAGAAGACGACAAAGAAGAAGAAAAAAAATGTAGTAGTTGTAGAAGAAGAAGAAAAATAAGAAGTAGAATTAGAACAAGTAGAATTAAAAGAAGAAGACGACAAAGATGTTGATGATGAAGAAGGAGAAGTAGAAGTAGAAGAATTAGAAGAAGAAGAAGAAGAACAACAACAACAAGAAGAAGAAGGAGGAGAAGAAGAAGAAGAAGAAGAAGAAGAAGAAGAAGAAGAATAAGAAGATGATGAAGGAGAAGAAGAAAAAGTACATGATGAAGATGAAGTAGAAGAAGAAGAGGAAGAAGAGGAAGAAGAAGAAGAAGAAGAAGAAGAAGAAGAAAAGAAGAATAAGAAGAAGAAGAATAAGAAAAAGAAGAAGAAATGGAAGAAGATGAAGAAGAAGAACAAGTTGAAGAAGAAGAAGGAATAGGTGAAAAAGAAGAAGAAGAAGAAGGAGAAGAAAAAGAAGAAAAAGAAGAAGAAGAAGAAGAAGAAGAAGATGATGATGAACAAGAAGAACAACAAGAAGGAGAAAAACAAGAAGATGAAGAAAAACAAGAATAATAAGAAGAAGAAGAAGAAGAAGAAGAAGAAAGAGAAGAAGAACAAGAAGGAGAAGAAGAAGAAGAAGAAGAAGAAGAAGAAGAAGAACATGAAGATGAGGAGGAGGAGGAGGAAGAAGAAGAAGAAGAAGAAGAAAAAGAAGGAGGAGAAGAAGAAGAAAGGGAAGAAGAAGAAGAAGAAGAAGAAGATATAGGAGTAGGAGAAGAAGAACAAAGCGAAGGAGAAGGAGCTGAAGAAGAAGACAAAGAAGAAGAAGAAGAAGAAGAAGAAGAAAAAGAAGAAGAAGAAGAAGAATTGGAAGAAGATGAAGGGCAAGAAGAAGAGGGTGAAGAAGAACAAGAATAAAAAGGATGAGGAGCAAAAGAGGAAAAATGATAGAAGTGGAAGAAGAAGATGAAGGAGGTAGAGAAGTAGTAGAAGAAGAAGAAGAAGAAGAAGAAGGAGAAGAAGAAGAAGAAAAAGAATAAGAAGAATAAGAAGTAGAAGAAGAAGAAGAAGTTGAAGAAGATCAAGAAGAAGAATTTGATGAAGTAGAACAAGAAGATGAAGAAGAAGAAGAAGAAGGAAAAGTTGAACTAGAAGAAGAAGAAGAAGAAAATAAGAAAAAGAGGAAGAAGATGATGAAGAACAAGTAAAAGAAAAAGAAGAAGAACCAGAAGAAGTAGAAGGAGAAAAAGAAGTAGAAGTAGTAGTAGTAGCTGTAGTAATAAAGGAGGAGCAACAAGAAGAAGGAGAAGAAGAAGAAGAAGAAGAAGAAGAAGAAGAAGAAGTAGAAGAAGATGACAAAGAAGAAGACGAAGAAGAAGAAGAATTAGTAGAAGAAGAAGAAGAAGATGAAGGAGAAGCAGAAGAAGAAGACGAAGAAGAAGAAGATGATGAATACAAAGAAGAAGAAGAAGAAAAGGATGAAGAAGAAAAGGAAGAAGAAGAAGAAGAAGAATAAAAAGAAGAAGAAGAACAAGAAGAAGAGAAAGATAAAGTAGAAGAAGAAGAAGAACAGGATGAAAAAGAAGAAGAAGATGAAGAAGAGGAGGAAGAAGAAGAAGAAGAAAAAGAAGAACAGAAAGAAGAAGAAGAAGAAGAAGAAAAAAATAGACAAAGAAGAAGAAGAAGAATAATAAGAAGCAGAAAAAGAAGAAGATGAAGTTGAAGAAGAAGAAGAAGAAGAATAAGAAATAGTAGAAGAATAGGAAGACCAAGAAGAAGAAGGAGAAGAAAAAGAAGAAGAAGAAGGAGAAGAAGATGTTGATGATAATAATAATAATAATAATAAGATGCTAATGAAGAAGAAGAAGAAGCAGAAGATGATGAACAAGAAGAAAAAGAAGAAGAATAGCAACAAGAAGAAGGAGAATAAGAAGAAGATGTAGTAGTAGTAGTAGTAGTAGAACAAGATGAAGAAGAAAAAGAAGAAGAAGAATGAGGATAGTAATAATAATAAGATGAAGAAAAAAAAGGAGAAGAAGAAGAAAAAGAAGAAGTATAAGAAAAAGAAGAATAAGAGGAAGAAGAAGAATAAGAACGCAAAGAAGCAGAGGAAGATTAAGAGGAAAAAGAAGAAGAATGAGTAGTCGTAATAGAAGAAGAAGAAGTTATAGAAGAAGAAAAAGAAGGAGAAGAAGAAGAAGAAGAAGAGGAAGAAGAAGAAGAAGAAGAAGGAAAGGAAGAAGTAGAAAGGAAAAGAAGAAGAAGAATGATAAGAAAAAGGAGAAGAAGAAGAAGATGATGATGAAGAAGATAAAGATGACAATGATAAAGATGAAGATGATGAAGAAGAACAAGAATAATAATATAAGAAGAAGATGATGATGATGATGATGAAGAACAAGAAGAAAATGAAGAAGAAGAACAAGAAGAAGAAGGAGAAGAAGAACAAGATATAGTAGAAGAAATAGAAGAAGAAGAAGAAGAAGAAGAAGAAAAAGAACAAGAAGATGAAAAAGAAGAAGAAGAATAAGAATGAGAAGAAGAACAAAAAGAAGGAGAAAAAGAAGAAGAAGGAAAAGAAGAAGAAGAATAAGAAAATGAAGAAGAAGAAAAGGAAGAAGAAGAAGAAGTTCTAGTAAAAGAGGAAGAAGAAGAAAAATAGGTAGTTGAAGAAGAAGAAGAAAAAGAAGGATTGGAAAAAGGAGAAGATGAAGGAGACGATGAAGAAGAAGAAGAAGAAGAAGAAGTAGCAGAGGAAAAAGAAGAAGAAGAAGAAGAAGTAGAAGACAAAGAAGAAGAAGAAGAAGAAGAAGTAAAAGAAGAAGAAGATGATGATTATGATTATGCTGTAGAAGAAGAAGAACAAGAAGAACAAAAAGAGGAAGAAGAACAAGAAGGAGAAGAAGAGGAACAACAAGAAGAATAGGAAGACGAAGAAGAAGAAGAAGAACAAAAAGAACAACAAGAACAACAAGAACAAGAACAAGAAGATGGAGAAGAAGAGGAAGAAGTAGAAGAAGAAGAAGAACAAGAACAATAACAAGAAGAAGTAGAAGTAGTAGTAGTAGAAGAAGAAGAAGAAGAAGAAGAAGAAGAAGATGACGATGATGATGATGAAGAACAAGAAAAATAAGTTGAAGCAGAAGTAGAAGAAGAAGAGAAAAAAAGAAATAAAAGTGGAAGAAGAAGAAGAAGAAGATGATGATGAAGAAGAAGCAGAATCAAAAGAAGAAGAAGAAGAAGAAGACGAAGAAGATGAAGAAGAAGACAAAGATGTAGAAGAAGAAGAAGTAGAAGTAGAAGAAGAAGGAAGAGGAGAAGAAGAAGTAGATTGAGAATGAGTAGTAGAAGAAGTAGGGAAAGGAGAACAAGAAGGAGAAGGAGAAGAAGAAGAAGAAGAAGAAGAAGAAGATGAAGTTGAAGAAGAAGACAAAGAAAAGGTAGAAGAAGAACAAGAAGGATAAGAAGAAGAAGTAGAAGAAGAACAATGAAAAGGAGGAGGAGAAAAAGATGAAGAAAAATATTAGAGGAAGAAGTAGAAGAAGAAAAAGGAAGAAAAAGAAGAAGAAGAAGAAGAAAAAGAATGTTAAGAAGAGGAGGAAGAAGAAGATGCTGAGGAAGAATAAGAAGTTGAAGAACAACAAGAAGAAGAAAAATAAGAAGAAGAAGAATAAGAAGAAAAATAAGAAGAAGAAGAAGAAGAAGAATAAGAAAAATAAGAAGAAGAAGAAGAAGAAGAAGAAGAATAATAATTAAAGAAGAAAGAGAAGAAGAAGAAGAAGATCAAACAGTAGAAGAAAAAGATGATGAAGAAGAAGTAGTGGTGGAAGAAGAAGAAGAAGAACGAGAAGAAGAAGAAGAAGAATGAGAAGAAGAAGAAGAAGAAGAAGAAGAAGAAAAAAGAAGAAGAGGAAGAAGAAAAAAAAAGAAGAAGAGGAAGAAGAAAAAGAAGGAGGAGAAGAACAAGAACAAGAAGAAGAATAAGAAGAAGAAGAAGAAGAAGAAGAAGAAGAAGAGGACAAAGAAGAAGAAGTAGAAGAGAAGAAGAAGAAGAAGAAGAAGAAGAATAAAGAGATGATGATGAAGAAAAAGAAGAAGAAGAAGAAGAAGAAGAAGAAGAAGAAGAAGAAGAAGAGGAAGAAGAAGAAGAAAAAGGAGAAGATGAAGAAGAAGAAGAAGGAGAAGAAGAAGGAGAAGATGATGATGATAAAGAAGATCAAGAAGATCAAGAAGAAGAAGAAGAAGAAGAAGAAGGAGAAGATGAAGAAGAGGAAGAAGAAGAAGAAGGAAAAGAAGAAGAAGAGAAGAAGAAGAAGAAGAAGAAGAAGTAGAGAAGAAGAAGAAGAAGAAGGCAAAAAAGAAGAAACATATTGAGAACGAGTAGTAGAAGAAGAAGTAGAAGAAGAAGAAGAAGAAGTAGAAGAAGAAGAGAAAGAAGAAGATGAAGATGAAGAAGTAGAAGAAGAGTAAGAAAAGGAAGAAGAAGAAGAAGAAGGACAAGAAGAAGAAGGAGAAGAAGAAGAACAATCAAAAGGTGGAGGAGAAAAAGAAGAAGAAAAAGATGAGAGGAAGGAGAAGAAGAAGAAGAAGAAGAAGAAAAGGAAGAAAAAGAAGAAGAAGAAAAAGAAAGTTAAGAAGAGGAGGAAGAAAAAGATGATGACGAAGGACAAGAAGTTGAAAATGAAGAAGAAGAAGAAAAATAATAAGAAGAAAAAGAAGTAGAAGAAGAATTGAAGAAGAAAAAGGAGAAGAAGAAGAAGATGGAACAGAAGAAGAAGAAGTAGTAGTTGTAGATGAAGGAGGAAAAGAAGAAGAAAAAAAAAGTTGACAAAGAAGAAGAAGAAGATGAAGAAGAAAAAGAAGAAGATGAAGTTGAAGAAGAAGAAGAAGAAGAAGAAGAAGTAGGAGAAGAACAAGAAGATAGAGAAGAAGGGGAAGGAAAAGAAGAAGAAGAAAGGGAAGAAGAAGAAGAAGATGAGGAAGATGAAGAAGAGGAAGAAGAAGAAGATGAAGATGAAGAAGTAGAAGAAGAAGGAGAGGAAGAAGAAGAAGTAGAGGAAGAAGGAAAAGAAGAAGAGGTTAAGATGAAGAAGAAGATAAAGAAGATTGAAGAAAGAAGAAGAAGAAGAAGAAGAAGAAGAAAGATGAAGAAGAAGAGAAGAAGAAAAAGAGAAGAAGAAGAAAAAGATAAAGAAGATGAAGAAGAAGAAGAAGAAGAAGAAGTAGGAGGAGAAGAAGCAGAAAAAGAAGAAGAAGAGGAAGAAGAAGAAGAAGAAGAAGAAGGTGATCGTGATGAACAAGAAAAAGAAGATTAAGTAGAAGTAGAAGAAGAAGAAGAGGAAGAAGAAGAAGAGAAAAAAATAAATAGAAGTGGAAGAAGAAGAAGAAGAAGAAGTAGAAGTAGAACCAGAAGAAGAAGAAGGAGGAGAAGAAGAAGAAGAGATGAAGAAGAAGACAAAGAAGTAGATGAAGAAGTAGTAGAAGTAGAAGAAGGAGGAGGAGAAGAAGTAGATTGAAAAAGAGTAGAAGAAGAAGAAGTAAGAGAGAAAGAAGAAGAAGGAAAAGAAGAAGAAGAAGAAGAAGAAGAGGAAGAAGAAGATGAAGATGATGAGGAGGAAGAAGAAGAAGAAGAAGAAATGGTAGAAGAAGAAGAAGAAGAAGGACAAGAAGAAGGAGAAGAAGAAGAAGAATCAAACGGAGGAGGAGAAAAAATGAAGAAAAGTATGAGAGGAAGAAGAATAAGAAGAAGGAAAGGAAGAAAAAGAAGAAGAAGAAGAAAAAGAAAGTTAAGAAGAGGACGAAGAGGAAGATGATGACGAAGAACAAGAAGTTGAAGATGACGAAGAAGAAGAAGAAGAAGAAGAAGAAGAAGATGAAGAAGAAGAAGAAGAAGAGGAAGAAGTATTGGTAGAAAAAGAAGGAAGGGAAGAAGAAGAAAAAAAAAGAAGACAAAGAAGAAGAAGAAGAAGAAAAAGAAGAGGTTGAAGTTGAAGAAGAAGAAGAAGAAAAAGAAGAAGAACAAGAAGTAGTAGAAGAATGAGAAGGCAGAGAAGAAGAAGGATTAGGAAAAGAAGAAAAAGAAGGGGAAGAAGAAGAATAAGATGATGATGATGACGGTGAAGAAGATGAAGAAGAAGAAGAAAAATAACAATAAGAAGAAGAACAAGAAGAAGAAAAAGAAGATGCTGATGAAGAAGAAGAAGAAGAAGAAGAAGAAGACGAAGAACAAGAAGAAGAAGAAAAAGAACAACAAGAAGAAGGAGAAGAAGAAGAAGATGTAGTAGTAGCAGTAGAACAAGATGAAGAAGAAAAAGAAGAATAATAAGAATAGTAATAAAAATACAAATGAGAAGAAAAAGAAGAAGAAGATGAAGAAGAAAAAGAAAAAGAAGAAGAATAAGAGGAAGAAGAAGAAGAATAAGAACGAGAAGAGGTAGAGGAAGATTGAGTGGAAAAAGAAGAAGAATGAGTAGTTGCAGTAGAAGAAGACTTGTAGAAGAAGAAGAAGAAGAAGAAGAGGAAGAAGAAGAAGAAGAAGAAGAATAAGAAGTAGGAGAACAACGAGAAGAAGGAGAAGAAGAAGGAGAAGGAAAAGAAGAAGAAGAAGAAGAAGAAGAAGAAGAAGAAAAATAATAATAAGAAGAAGAACAAGAAGAAGAACAAGAAGATACTGATGAAGAAGAAGAAGAAGAAGAAGAAGAAGAAGAAGAAGAAGAAGAAGAAGTGAAGAAGAAGAAGAATAAGAAGAAGATGAAGAAGAAGATGATGATGATGAAGATGAAGAAGATGAAGAAGAAGAAGAAAAAGAAGAAGAAGAAGAAGGAGAAGAAGTAGGAGAAGAAGAAGTAGAAGAAGCAGTAGAAGAAGAAGAACAACAATAAAAAGAAGCAGAAGATGAAGTAAAAGAATATTAGAAGAAGAAAAGGAAGAAGAAGGAGGAGGAGGAGCAGAAGAAGAAGAAGAAGAAGACGATGAAGAAGAAAAAGAAGGAGAAGAAGGAGAAGAAGAAGAAGAAAAAAAAAGTAGGACTAGAAGAAGAAAGAATTAGAAGGAGTAGAAGAAGAAGTAGAAGAAGAAGAAAAAGAAGAAGAAGAAGAAGAAGAAGAAGAAGAGGATGTTGATAAAGAAGATCCAAACGAGAAGGAAGAAGAAGAAGAAGAAGAAGAAGAAGAAGAAGAAGAAAAAGAAGAAGAATGAGAAGATGATGAAGAAGAAGAAGAAAGAGAAGAAGGAGAAGAAGAAGAAGAAAGAAGTTGAAGGAGTAGAAGAACAAGCAGAAGAAGAAGAAAAAGAAGAAGAAGATGAAGATGTAGAAGAAGAAGAAGAAGACGAAGAAGTCAAAGAAGATTAAGAAGAGCGAGAAGAGGATGTAGATGAAGGAGAAGAAGAAGAAGAAAAAGTAAGAGAAGAAGAAGGAGAAGGAGAAGAGGAAGAAGATGAAAGAGAACAAAAAGAAGAAGGAGAAGAAGAAGAAGAAGAAGAAGATAATGAAGAAGAAGAAGAAGAAGAAGAAGAAGAAGAAGATGATGATGATGATGAAGAAGAAGATGTTGAAGAAGATGAAGAAGAAGAAGATGATGAAGAAGGACAAGATGTTGAAGAAGTAGAAGAAGAAGAAGTACAAGAACAAGAAGAAAAACAAGAAAATAAGGAGTAGTAGTAGTAGTAGTAGATGAAGAAGAAACCAAAAAAAGAAGAAGAAAAGAAAAAGGAGAAGAAGAAGAACAAGAAGAAGAAGAAGAAGTAGTACTAGTAGTTAGTAGTAGAAGAAGAAGAAGTTGAAGAGGATGAAGTTGAAATGGAAGTAGTAGAAGAAGTTGTGGTAATTGAAGTAAGGGAGGAAGAAAAAGAAGAAGAAGGAGAAGAAGAAGAAGAATAAGAAGAAGAAGAAGAAAAAGAAAAAGAATAAGAAGAATAGGAAGAAGAAGAAAAAGAAGAAGATGAAAAAGAAGTTGAAGAAGAACAAAAAAAAGAAGGATTCAAAAAAGAAGAAGGAGAAGAAGAAGAAGAAGTAGGATTAGAAGAAGAAATAGAAGGAGAAGAACAAGAAGATGAAGGTGAAGAAGAAGAAGAAGAAGAAGGAGAAGATCCAAAAGGAGAAGAAGAAATTGAAGAAGAAGAAGTAGTAGAAGAATAAGATGAAGAAGAAGAAGAAGAAGAAGAAGAAGAAGAAGTACATGACAAAGAAGAGGAAGAAGAAGAAGAAGAAGAAGATGATGATGATGAAGATGTTGTTGAAGAAGAAGAACAAGAAGAGCAAAAAGAGTAAGAAGAACAAAAAGAGAAGAAGAGGAAGAACAAGAAGAATAAGAATAAGAATAAGAAGAAGAAGAAGAAGAAGAAGAAGAACAAGAACAAGAACAACTAGAACAAGAAAAGGAAGATGGAGAAGAAGAGGAAGAAGAAGTAGAAGAAGAAGAAGGAGGAGGAGGAGAAGAAGAGGAAGAAGAGGAAGAGGAAGAAGAAGAAGAAGAAGAAGAAGAATAAGAAGAAGAAGAAGTAGAAGAAAAAGGAGAAGAAGAAGACGTAAAAGAAAAGAAAGAAGAAGAAGAAGAAGAAGAAGAAGAAGAAGAAGAAGCAGAAGACAAAGAAGAATAAGAAGAAATAGAAGAAGAAGTCAAAAAAGAAGAAAAAGAAGAAGAAGAAGAAGATGATGATGATGATGATGATGATGAAGAACAAGAAAAATAAGATGAAGCAGAAATAGAAGAAGAAGAAGAAGAAGAAGAAAAGAAAAAATAGAAATAGAAGTGGAAGAAGAAGAAGAAGAAGAAGATGTAGAAGCAATAGAAGAAGGAGAAGAAGAAGAATAAGATGAAGAAAAAGACAAAGAAGTAGAAGAAGAAGTAGTAGTAGAAGTAAAAGAAGAAGGAGGAGGAGAAGTAGGGGAAGAAGAAGTAAGAGAAGAAGAAGAAGATGGAGAAGAAGAAGAAGAAGAAGAAGAAGAAGAGGAAGAAGAAGATGAAGAAGAAGAAGAAGAAGAAGAAGAAGAATAAGAAGAAAAGGTAGAAGAAGAAGAAGAAGGACAAGAAGAAGAAGGAGAAGAAGAATAATAATCAAAAGGAGGAGGAGAAAAAGATTAGAGGAAGAAGAAGAAGAACAAGAATAAGAAGAAGAAGAAGAAGAAGAGGAAAAAGAAAGTTAAGAAGTGGAGGAAGAAGAAGATGATGATGAAGAACAACAATTTGAAGATGAACAAGAAGAAGAAAAATAAGAAGAAGATGATGAAGAAGCAGAAGAATTAGAAGAAGAAGAGAAATTGAAGAAGAAAAATGAGAAGAAGAAGAAGAAGAAGACGAAGAAGAAAAAGGAGGAGAAGAACAAGAATAAGAAGAAGAATAGGAAGAAGAAGAAGAAGAAGAAGAAGTTGAGGACAAATAAGAAGAAGAAGAAGAAGAAGGAGAAGAAGAAGAAGAAGAAGAAGAAGATGATGATGACGAAGAAGAAGACAAAAACAATGAAAAAGAAGAAGAAAAAGAAGAAGAAGAAGAAGAAGAAGAAGAAGAAGAAGAAAAAGAAGAAGATGAAGAAGAAGGAGAAGAAGAAGAAGAAGAAGAAGAAGCTGAAGATGATGATGAAGAAGAAGATCTAGAAGAAGAAGAAGAAAAAGAAGAAGAAGATGAAAAAGAAGGAAAAGAAGAAGAAGGAGAAGAAGAGAAAGAAAAGAAGAAGAAGAAGAAGTAGAAGAAGAAGCAGAAGAAGAAGAAGAAGAAAAAGAATAATAAGAAGAAGAAGACTAGGAAGATGAGGAAGAGGAAGAAGAGGATGAAGATGGAGGTGAAGAAGAAGAAGTAAGAGAAGAAGAAGAAGAACAAGGAGAAGAGGAAGAAGATTAAGGAGAAGAAAAAGAAGGAGAAGAAGAAGAAGAAGAAGAAGTAGAAGAAAAAGAAGAAAAAGAAGAAGAAAAAAGAGAAGAAGAAGAAGAAGAAGAAGAAGAAGAAGAAGAAGAAGAAGAAGAAATAGAAGAAGAAGAACAAGTAAAATAAATAATAAGAAGAAGAGGAAGAAGAAGAAGAAGAAGATGATGATGAAAGAGAAGAAGAAGAAGAAGAAGTTGAAGTAGCAACTGAAGGAGAAGAAGAAGAATAAGAAGAAGCAAAAAAAGAAGTCCAAGAAGAATAAGAAAAAGAAGAAGAAGAAGAAGAAGAAGAGGAAGAAGAGAAAGAAGAAGAAGAAGAACAAGAAGAAGATGAAGAAGAAGAAGAAGAAGAAGTAGAAGAAAAAGAAGAAAAAGAAGAAGAAAAAAGAGAAGAAGAAGAAGAAGAAGAAAAAGAAGAAGCAGAAGAAGAAGAAGAAGCAGAAGATGATGATGATGAAGAAGATCTAGAAGAAGAAGATTAAAAAGAAGAAGAAGATGAAAAAGAAGGTGAAGAAGAAGAAGAAGGAGAAGAAGAGGAAGAAAAAAAGAAGTAGAAGAAGAAGCATACGAAGAAGAAGAAGAAGAAGAAGAAGAATAAGAAGAAGAAGAAAACAAAGAGGATGAAGAAGAGGAAGAAGAGGATAAAGATGAAGGTGAAGAAGTAGAAGTAAGAGAAGAAGAAGAAGAAAAAGGAGAAGTGGAAGAAGATGAGGGATAAGAAAAAGAAGGTGAAGAAGAAGAAGAAAAAGAAGAAGAAGGTGATGATAAAGAAGAAGAAGAAGAAGAAGAAGAAGAAGTTGAAGAAGAGGAAGAAGAAGTAGATCATAAAGAAGGATAAGATGTTGAAGAAGTAGAAGAAGAAAAGGAAGAAGAAGAAGACGAAAAAGGAGAAAATAAGGAGAAGAAGTAGTAGTAGTAGAAGAAGAAGAAGAACCAAAAAAAGAAGAAAAAAAAGAAGTAAGAGAAGAAGAAGAACAAGAAGAAGATGAAGAAGTAGTACTAGTAGTAGTAGTAGCAGAACAAGAAGAAGAAGAAGAGGAAGCGGATGAAGATGAAATGGAAGAAGTAGAAGAAGAATAAGTTGTAGTAAAGGTAGTATAGGAGGAAGAAGAAAAAGAAGAAGATGGAGAAGAAGAAGAAAAAGAAGAAGAAGAATAAGAAGAAGAAGAAGAAGAAGATGAAAAAAAAGTAGAAGAAGAAGAAGAAAAAGAAGATGAAGAAGAAGAAGAAGAAGAAGGACGAGAAAAAGAAGGAGAAGAAGAAGAAGGAGAAGTAGGAGAAGAAGAAGAAAAAGAAGGAGAAGAAGAAGGTGTAGAAGAAAAAGAAGAAGAAGAAGGAGAAGAAGAAAATGAAGGAGAAGAAGAAGCAGGAGAAGAAGAAGAAGAAGAAGAAGAAGAAGAAGAAGAAGAAGAAGAAGAAGAAGAAGATGAAGAAAACAAAGAAGATGAAAAAAAAGAAGAGTAAGAGGAAGAAGAAGAAGAAGAAGAAGAGGACGATGATGAAGAAGAAGGAGAAGAAGAAGGAGAAGGAAAAGAAGAAGAAGAAGGAGAAGTAGGAGAAGAAGAATAAGAAGAAGAAGAAGAAGAAGAAGAAGAAAAAGAAGTAAGAGGTAGAAGAAGAAGAAGTGGAAGAAGAAGAAGGGGAAGGTGAAGAAAGGGAGAAGAAGAAAAAGAACAAGTAGAAGAAGTAAGAGAAGAAGAAGATGCAGAAGAAGAACAAGAAGGAGAAGAAAAAGAACTAGAAGAAGAAGATGAAGAAGAAAAATAAAAAGAAGAAGAATGAGAAGAAGAAGAACAAGAATAAGAAGAAGATGAACAAGAATAAGAAGCAAAATAAGAAAAAGAAGAAGAAGAAGAAGAAGAAGAAGAAAAAGTAGAATAAGAAGAAGAAGAAGAAGACGAAGACGAAGAAGAAGAAGAACATGTAGATGATGATGATGGTAAGAAGATGGAGAAGAAGAAAAAGAAGAAAAAGAAGAAGATGAAGCAGAAGAAGAAGAAGAAGAAGATGAAGAAGAAAAAGAAGAAGAAGAAGAACAAGAAGAAGATGAAGAAGATGAATAAGAATAAGAATAAGAAGAAGAAGAAGAAGAAAAAGAAGATAATGAAGAAGAAAATTAAGAAGATGATGATGATGAACTAAAAGAAGATGAAGAACAAAAGATGAAGAAGAGGAAGAACAATAATAACAATAATAATAATTATAATAACAAGATGAAGAAGAAGAAGATTAAGAAGATGGAAAAAGAAGAAGAAGAAGAAGAAGAAGAAGAAGAAAAAGAAAAAGTAAAAGAAGACAAAGAAAAAGAATAAGAAGAAGAAGAAGAAGAAGATGAAGGTGAAGAAGAAAAAAAAGAAGAGGATGAAAAAGAAGAAGGAGAAGAAGGAGAAGAAGAAGAAGAAGTAGGAGGAGAAGAAGAAGCACGAGATCGAGAAGAAGAAGAAGAAGAGCGAGGAGAAGGAGAAGAAGAAGTTGTAATAGTGGAAGGAGAAATTGTAGAAGAAGAAGAAGAAGAGGAGGAGAAGAAGGAGAAGAAGAAGAAGAAGAAGAAGAAGAAGAAGAAGAAGAAGAAGGAGAAGAAGAAGAAAAAGAAGATGAAGAAGAAGAAGAAGAAGAAGAAGAAGAAGAAGAAGAAGAAAAAAGAAGAAGAAGAAGAAGAAGAAGAAGAAGAAGAAGACAAAGAAGAAGAAGAAGAATAGGAAGAGCAAGATTAAGATGAAGAAAAAGAAGATGAAGAAGAAGAAGAAAAAGGAGGAGAAGAAGAAGAACAACAAGGAGGAGGAGTAGAAGTAGTAGAAGATGAAAGAATAGAAGAATGAGGAGACGAAGAAGATGAAGGAGAAGAAGAAGAAGAAGAAGAAGAAGAAGGACAAAAAGAGAAGTAGAAGAAGAAGAAGATGATGAAGTAGAAGAAGTAGAAGATGAAGAACAACAAGAACAAGAAAAAGCAAAAAGAAAGAAGAAAAAGCAAAAAGAAGAAGAAGAAGAAGAAGAAAAAGCACATGAAGAATAAAAAGAAGAAGAACAAGAAGAAGAAGAACAATAATAAGAAGCAAAAGAAGAAGAAGAAGAAGAAGAAGAAGAAGATGATGATGAAGTTGATGATGATGATGGTGATGAAGAAGATGAAGAAGAAGAATAAGAATATGAAGAAAATGAAGAAGAAAACAAAGAAGACGAAGAAGAAGAAGAAGAAGAAAAAGAAAAAGTTGACGATGATGATGAAGAAGAAGAAGATGATGATGATAAAGAAGAAGAAGACGAAGATGAAGTGGTAGAAAAAGAAAGAAGAAGAAAATGATGATGATGATGATGACGAGGGAGAAGAAGAAGACGAAGAAGAGGAACAATAATAATAATAAAAATAAGACAAAGAAGAAGAAGATAAAGAGGCTGAAAAAGAAGAAGAGGAAGCAGAAGAAGAAGAAGAAGAAGAAGAAGAAGAGGAAGAAAAGTAGAAGAAAAAGAGGAAGAACAATAATAATATTAATAATAATAATAATAATAATAATAATAACATGAAGAAGAAGAAGATGAAGAAGATGAATAAGAAGAAGAAGAAGAAGGAGAAGAAGGAGAAGAAGAAGAAGAAAAAGAAGAAGAAGTCATAGAAGAAGAAGAGAAGAGGATGAAGATGAAACAGAAAACAAGAAGAAGAAGAAAAAGAAGAAGAAGGAGAAGAAGAAGAAGAATTAGAAGAAGAAGAAGAAGAACTAAAAGAAGAAGAATAAGAAGTAGAAGAAGAAGAAGAAACAGTAGTAGTAGTAGAAGAAGTTGTAGAATAAGAAAACAAAGAAGAATAAGAAGAGGGAGACAAAGAAGAAGGAGAAGAAGAAGAAGGAGTAGAAGAAGAAGAAGAAGAAGAAGACAAAGAAGAAGAAGAAGAAGAAGAGGGAGACAAAGAAGAAGGAGAAGAAGAAGAAGAAGGAGTAGAAGAAGAAGAAGAAGAATTTGAAGATGAAGAAGAAGAAAGAGAAGAAGAAGGAGAAGAAAAATAAGTAGGAAAAGAAGAAGAAGAAGAAGAAGATGATGATGATGATGATGAAGAGGAAGATGAAGAATAAGAAGAAAACTAAGAAGAAGAAGAAGATGAAGAAGAAGAAGAAGAAAAAAAAAAAGAAGAAGTTGCTTATGAAGAAGAAGAAGAAGAAAATGAAGAAGAACAGGAAGAACAACAGGAAGAAGAAGGAGAAGTAGAAGAAGAAGAAGAAGAAGAGGATGAAAAAGGAGGAGGAGGAGGAGGAGATGAAGAAGAAGAAGAAGAAGAAGAAGATGGAGAAAAAGTTGGAGAAAATCTTGAAGAAGAAGAAGAAGAAGAAGAAGAAGAAGAAGGAGAAGAAGAAGAAGAAAAAGAAGAAGAAGAAGAAGAAGAAAAAGTGGAAGAAGAAGAAGAGAAAGAAGAAGAAGATGAAGAAGCAGAAGAAGAAGAAGATGAAGATGAAGGAGAAAAAGAAGATGAAAATAAGATGAAAAAGAAGAAGGAGAAGAAGAAGAAGAAGGAGAAGAAGAAGAAGAAGAAGATGATGATGAAGAAGAAGAAGATGTAGAAGAAGAAGAAGAAGAAGAAGAAAAAGAAGGTGATGAAGAAGATGATGTTGAAGAAGAATAAGAAGAAGGAGAAGGAGAAGAAGAACAAGAAGGAGAAGATGTTAAAAAAGAAGAAGAAGAAGAAGAAGAAGAACAAAAAGATGAAGAAGAAGAAGAAGAAATAGAAGAAGATGAAGAAGAATTAAATGAAGAAGGAAAAGATGAAGAAGGAGAAGAAGAAGAAGAATCAGAAGGAGGAGAAGCAGAAAAAGAAGAAGTAGACAAAGAGGAAGAAAAAGAAGAAGATTAAGAAGAAGAAGAAGAAGAAGAAGAAGAACAACAAGAGAAGAAGGAGAAGTAGAAGAAGAAAAAATTGAAGAATAAGTAGAAGAACAAGAAGATGACGAAGAAGGAGAAGAAGAAGAAGAAGAAGAAGAAGAAGAAGAAGAACAATGAGAATAAGTAGAAGAAGAAGAAGAAGAAGAAGAGAAGAGAAGAAGGAGAAGTAGAAGAAGAAGAAATTAAAGAATAAGTAGCAGAAGAAGAAGATGAAGAAGAAGGAGAAGGAGAAGAAGAAGAAGAAGAAGAAGTAGAAGAAGAAGAAGAAGAAGAAGAAGATGCCGAAGAACAAGAAGATGAAGAAGACAAAACAGAAGAAGACAAAGAAGAACATGAAGAACAAAAACAACAAGAAGAAGAAATAGAAGTACGTGGAAGAAGAAGAGGTGGAAGAAGAAGAAGAATGAGAAGAAAAATAAGAAAAACAAGAAGAAGGAGAAGAAGACAAAGAAGAAGAACCATAAGAAGAAGAAGAAGAAGAAGAAGAAAAAGAAGAAGAAGAAGAACATGAAGAAGAAGAAGAAGAAGATGATGATGATGGCGATGATGATGAAGAAGAAGATGGAGAAGAAGAAGGAGAAGAAGAAGAAGAAGAAGAAGAAGAAGAAGAAGAAGAAGGAGAAGAAGAAGAATGAGAAGAAGAAGAAGAAGAAGAAGAAGAAGATGAACAAGAAGAATTAAAAGAAGAAGGACAAGAAGAAAAAGGAGAAGAAGAAGAAAAATCAAAAGGAGGAGAAGCAGAATAAGAAGAAGTAGACAAAGAGGAAGAAAAGGAAGAAAAAGAAGAAGAAGAAGATTAAGAAGAAGAAGAAGATTAAGAAGAAGAAGAAGAAGCAGTAGAAGAAGAAGAAGAAGAAGAAGATAAGGAAGAAGGAGAAGTAGGAGAAGAAGAAATTGAAGAATAAGTAGAAGAAGAAGATGATCACCAAGAAGGAGAAGATGAAGAAGAAAAAGAAGAAGAAGAAGAAGAAGAAAAAGAAGAAGAAGAAGAAGAAGAATAAGTAGAAGAAGATGAAGAAGAACAAGAACAAGAAGAAGAAAAAGCCAAAGAAGAAGAAGATGAACAAAGACAAAAAAGAAGACAAAGAAGAACAAGAAGAACAAGAAGAAGAAGAAGAAGAAATATAAGTAAGAAGATGAAGAAGAAAAAGAAGAAGAATAATAAGAAAAACAAGAAAAACAACAAGAAGAAGAAGACAAAGAAGAAGAACCAGGAGAAGAAGAACTACAAGAAAAAGAAGAAGAAGAAGAAGAAGAAGAAGAAAAAGAATAAGAAGAAGAACACGATGAAGAATAAGAAGAACACGAAGAAGAAGAAGAAGAAGATGATGATGATGATGATGATGATGAAGAAGATGGAGAAGAAGAAGAAGAAGAAGAAGAAGAAAAGGAAGAGGAAGAAAAAGAAAAAGAAGAAGAAGAAGAAGACAAAGAAGAACAAGAAGAAGAAGAAGAGAAAGAAGAAGAAGAAGAAGAAGAAGAAGAAGAAGAAGAAAAGGAAGAAGAAGAAGAAAATAAAGAAGAAGAAGAAGCAGAAGAAGAAGAAGAAGAATTAGAGGAAGAAGAAGAAGTAGAAGACAAAGAAGAAGTAGTTGAAGAAGATGAAAAAGAAGAAGAAGTAGAAGAAGAAGACAGAGATGAACAAGAAGAACAAAAAGGAGAAGAAGACAAAGAAGAAGAAGAAAAAAGGAAGAAGAAGATGAAAAAAAAGTAGAAGAAGAAGAAGAAAAAGAAGATGAAGAAGAAGAAGAAGAAGAAGGACGAGAAAAAGAAGGAGAAGAAGAAGAAGGAGAAGTAGGAGAAGAAGAAGAAAAAGAAGGAGAAGAAGAAGGTGTAGAAGAAAAAGAAGAAGAAGAAGGAGAAGAAGAACATGAAGGAGAAGAAGAAGTAGGAGAAGAAGAAGAAGAAGAAGAAGAAGAAGAAGAAGAAGAAGAAGAAGAAGAAGATGAAGAAAACAAAGAAGATGAAAAAAAAGAAGAGTAAGAGGAAGAAGAAGAAGAAGAAGAAGAGGACGATGATGAAGAAGAAGGAGAAGAAGAAGGAGAAGGAAAAGAAGAAGAAGAAGGAGAAGTAGGAGAAGAAGAATAAGAAGAAGAAGAAGAAGAAGAAGAAGAAAAAGAAGTAAGAGGTAGAAGAAGAAGAAGTGGAAGAAGAAGAAGGGGAAGGTGAAGAAAGGGAGAAGAAGAAAAAGAACAAGTAGAAGAAGTAAGAGAAGAAGAAGATGCAGAAGAAGAACAAGAAGGAGAAGAAAAAGAACTAGAAGAAGAAGATGAAGAAGAAAAATAAAAAGAAGAAGAATGAGAAGAAGAAGAACAAGAATAAGAAGAAGATGAACAAGAATAAGAAGCAAAATAAGAAGAAGAAGAAGAAGAAGAAGAAAAAGTAGAATAAGAAGAAGAAGAAGAAGACGAAGACGAAGAAGAAGAAGAACATGTAGATGATGATGATGGTGATGATGATGGTAAGAAGATGGAGAAGAAGAAAAAGAAGAAAAAGAAGAAGATGAAGCAGAAGAAGAAGAAGAAGAAGATGAAGAAGAAAAAGAAGAAGAAGAAGAACAAGAAGAAGATGAAGAAGATGAATAAGAATAAGAATAAGAAGAAGAAGAAGAAGAAAAAGAAGATAATGAAGAAGAAGATTAAGAAGATGATGATGATGAACTAAAAGAAGATGAAGAACAAAAGATGAAGAAGAGGAAGAACAATAATAACAATAATAATAATTATAATAACAAGATGAAGAAGAAGAAGATTAAGAAGATGGAAAAAGAAGAAGAAGAAGAAGAAGAAGAAGAAGAAAAAGAAAAAGTAAAAGAAGACAAAGAAAAAGAATAAGAAGAAGAAGAAGAAGAAGATGAAGGTGAAGAAGAAAAAAAAGAAGAGGATGAAAAAGAAGAAGGAGAAGAAGGAGAAGAAGAAGAAGAAGTAGGAGGAGAAGAAGAAGCACGAGATCGAGAAGAAGAAGAAGAAGAGCGAGGAGAAGGAGAAGAAGAAGTTGTAATAGTGGAAGGAGAAATTGTAGAAGAAGAAGAAGAGGAGGAGGAGAAGAAGGAGAAGAAGAAGAAGAAGAAGAAGAAGAAGAAGAAGAAGAAGGAGAAGAAGAAGAAAAAGAAGATGAAGAAGAAGGAGAAGAAGAAGAAGAAGAAGAAGAAGAAGAAAAAGAAGAAGAAGAAGAAGAAGAAGAAGAAGAAGAAGACAAAGAAGAAGAAGAAGAATAGGAAGAGCAAGATTAAGATGAAGAAAAAGAAGATGAAGAAGAAGAAGAAAAAGGAGGAGAAGAAGAAGAACAACAAGGAGGAGGAGTAGAAGTAGTAGAAGATGAAAGAATAGAAGAATGAGGAGACGAAGAAGATGAAGGAGAAGAAGAAGAAGAAGAAGAAGAAGAAGGACAAAAAGAGAAGTAGAAGAAGAAGAAGATGATGAAGTAGAAGAAGTAGAAGATGAAGAACAACAAGAACAAGAAAAAGCAAAAAGAAAGAAGAAAAAGCAAAAAAAAGAAGAAGAAGAAGAAGAAAAAGCACATGAAGAATAAAAAGAAGAAGAACAAGAAGAAGAAGAACAATAATAAGAAGCAAAAGAAGAAGAAGTAGAAGAAGAAGAAGAAGAAGAAGATGATGATGAAGTTGATGATGATGATGGTGATGAAGAAGATGAAGAAGAAGAATAAGAATATGAAGAAAATGAAGAAGAAAACAAAGAAGACGAAGAAGAAGATGAAGAAGAAAAAGAAAAAGTTGACGATGATGATGAAGAAGAAGAAGAGATGATGATAAAGAAGAAGAAGAAGCAGAAGATCACGAAGATGAAGTGGTAGAAAAAGAAAGAAGAAGAAAATGATGATGATGATGATGACGAGGGAGAAGAAGAAGCACGAAGAAGAGGAACAATAATAATAATAAAAATAAGACAAAGAAGAAGAAGATAAAGAGGCTGAAAAAGAAGAAGAGGAAGCAGAAGAAGAAGAAGAAGAAGAAGAAGAAGAGGAAGAAAAGTAGAAGAAAAAGAGGAAGAACAATAATAATATTAATAATATAATAATAATAATAATAATAATAATAACATGAAGAAGAAGAAGAAAAAGAAGAAGAAGTCATAGAAGAAGAAGAGAAGAGGATGAAGATGAAACAGAAAACAGAAGAAGAAGAAAAAGAAGAAGAAGGAGAAGAAGAAGAATTAGAAAGAGAAGAAGAAGAACTAAAAGAAGAAGAATAAGAAGTAGAAGAAGAAGAAGAAACAGTAGTAGTAGTAGAAGAAGTTGTAGAATAAGAAAACAAAGAAGAATAAGAAGAGGGAGACAAAGAAGAAGGAGAAGAAGAAGAAGGAGTAGAAGAAGAAGAAGAAGAAGAAGAGACAAGAAGAAGAAGAAGAAGAAGAGGGAGACAAAGAAGAAGGAGAAGAAGAAGAAGAAGGAGTAGAAGAAGAAGAAGAAGAATTTGAAGATGAAGAAGAAGAAAGAGAAGAAGAAGGAGAAGAAAAATAAGTAGGAAAAGAAGAAGAAGGAAGAAGAAGAAGATGATGATGATGAAGAGGAAGATGAAGAATAAGAAGGAAAACTAAGAAGAAGAAGAAGATGAAGAAGGAAGAAGAAGAAAAAAAAAAAAGAAGAAGTTGCTTATGAAGAAGAAGAAGAAGAAAATGAAGAAGAACAGGAAGAACAACAGGAAGAAGAAGGAGAAGTAGAAGAAGAAGAAGAAGAAGAGGATGAAAAAGGAGGAGGAGGAGGAGGAGATGAAGAAGAAGAAGAAGAAGAAGATGGAGAAAAAGTGGAGAAAATCTTGAAGAGAGAAGAAGAAGAAGAAGAAGAAGAAGAAGGAGAAGAAGAAGAAGAAAAAGAAGAAGGAGAAAGAAGAAGAAAAAGTGGAAGAAGAAGAAGAGAAAGAAGAAGAAGATGAAGAAGCAGAAGAAGAAGAAGATGAAGATGAAGGAGAAAAAGAAGATGAAAATAAGATGAAAAAGAAGAAGGAGAAGAAGAAGAAGAAGGAGAAGAAGAAGAAGAAGATGATGATGATGAAGAAGAAGAAGATGTAGAAGAAGAAGAGAAGAAGAAGAAGAAGAAGGTGATGAAGAAGATGATGTTGAAGAAGAATAAGAAGAAGGAGAAGGAGAAGAAGAACAAGAAGGAGAAGATGTTAAAAAAGAAGAAGAAGAAGAAGAAGAAGAACAAAAAGATGAAGAAGAAGAAGAAGAAATAGAAGAAGATGAAGAAGAATTAAATGAAGAAGGAAAAGATGAAGAAGGAGAAGAAGAAGAAGAATCAGAAGGAGGAGAAGCAGAAAAAGAAGAAGTAGACAAAGAGGAAGAAAAAGAAGAAGATTAAGAAGAAGAAGAAGAAGAAGAAGAACAACAACAAGAGAAGAAGGAGAAGTAGAAGAAGAAAAAATTGAAGAATAAGTAGAAGAACAAGAAGATGACGAAGAAGGAGAAGAAGAAGAAGAAGAAGAAGAAGAAGAAGAAGAAGAACAATGAGAATAAGTAGAAGAAGAAAAAGAAGAAGAAGAGAAGGAAGAAGGAGAAGTAGAAGAAGAAGAAATTAAAGAATAAGTAGCAGAAGAAGAAGATGAAGAAGAAGGAGAAGGAGAAGAAGAAGAAGAAGAAGAAGTAGAAGAAGAAGAAGAAGAAGAAGAAGATGCCGAAGAACAAGAAGATGAAGAAGACAAAACAGAAGAAGACAAAGAAGAACATGAAGAACAAAAACAACAAGAAGAAGAAATAGAAGTACGTGGAAGAAGAAGAGGTGGAAGAAGAAGAAGAATGAGAAGAAAAATAAGAAAAACAAGAAGAAGGAGAAGAAGACAAAGAAGAAGAACCATAAGAAGAAGAAGAAGAAGAAGAAGAAAAAGAAGAAGAAGAAGAACATGAAGAAGAAGAAGAAGAAGATGATGATGATGGCGATGATGATGAAGAAGAAGATGGAGAAGAAGAAGGAGAAGAAGAAGAAGAAAAAGAAGAAGAAGAAGAAGAAGAAGAAGGAGAAGAAGAAGAATGAGAAGAAGAAGAAGAAGAAGAAGAAGAAGATGAACAAGAAGAATTAAAAGAAGAAGGACAAGAAGAAAAAGGAGAAGAAGAAGAAGAATCAAAAGGAGGAGAAGCAGAATAAGAAGAAGTAGACAAAGAGGAAGAAAAGGAAGAAAAAGAAGAAGAAGAAGATTAAGAAGAAGAAGAAGATTAAGAAGAAGAAGAAGAAGCAGTAGAAGAAGAAGAAGAAGAAGAAGATAAGGAAGAAGGAGAAGTAGGAGAAGAAGAAATTGAAGAATAAGTAGAAGAAGAAGATGATCACCAAGAAGGAGAAGATGAAGAAGAAAAAGAAGAAGAAGAAGAAGAAGAAGAAGAAGAATAAGTAGAAGAAGATGAAGAAGAAGAAGAACAAGAAGAAGAAAAAGCCAAAGAAGAAGAAGATGAACAAAGACAAAAAAGAAGACAAAGAAGAACAAGAAGAACAAGAAGAAGAAGAAGAAGAAATATAAGTAAGAAGATGAAGAAGAAAAAGAAGAAGAATAATAAGAAAAACAAGAAAAACAACAAGAAGAAGAAGAACCAGGAGAAGAAGAACTACAAGAAAAAGAAGAAGAAGAAGAAGAAGAAGAAGAAAAAGAATAAGAAGAAGAACACGATGAAGAATAAGAAGAACACGAAGAAGAAGAAGAAGAAGATGATGATGATGATGATGATGATGAAGAAGATGGAGAAGAAGAAGAAGAAGAAGAAGAAGAAAAGGAAGAAGAAGAAAAAGAAAAAGAAGAAGAAGAAGAAGACAAAGAAGAACAAGAAGAAGAAGAAGAGAAAGAAGAAGAAGAAGAAGAAGAAGAAGAAGAAGAAGAAAAGGAAGAAGAAGAAGAAAATAAAGAAGAAGAAGAAGCAGAAGAAGAAGAAGAATTAGAAGAAGAAGAAGAAGTAGAAGACAAAGAAGAAGTAGTTGAAGAAGATGAAAAAGAAGAAGAAGTAGAAGAAGAAGACAGAGATGAACAAGAAGAACAAAAAGGAGAAGAAGACAAAGAAGAAGAAGAAAAAAGGAAGAAGAAGATGAAAAAAAAGTAGAAGAAGAAGAAGAAAAAGAAGATGAAGAAGAAGAAGAAGAAGAAGGACGAGAAAAAGAAGGAGAAGAAGAAGAAGGAGAAGTAGGAGAAGAAGAAGAAAAAGAAGGAGAAGAAGAAGGTGTAGAAGAAAAAGAAGAAGAAGAAGGAGAAGAAGAACATGAAGGAGAAGAAGAAGTAGGAGAAGAAGAAGAAGAAGAAGAAGAAGAAGAAGAAGAAGAAGAAGAAGAAGATGATGATGAAGAAAACAAAGAAGATGAAAAAAAAGAAGAGTAAGAGGAAGAAGAAGAAGAAGAAGAAGAGGACGATGATGAAGAAGAAGGAGAAGAAGAAGGAGAAGGAAAAGAAGAAGAAGAAGGAGAAGTAGGAGAAGAAGAATAAGAAGAAGAAGAAGAAGAAGAAGAAGAAAAAGAAGTAAGAGGTAGAAGAAGAAGAAGTGGAAGAAGAAGAAGGGGAAGGTGAAGAAAGGGAGAAGAAGAAAAAGAACAAGTCGAAGAAGTAAGAGAAGAAGAAGATGCAGAAGAAGAACAAGAGGGAGAAGAAAAAGAACTAGAAGAAGAAGATGAAGAAGAAAAATAAAAAGAAGAAGAATGAGAAGAAGAAGAACAAGAATAAGAAGAAGATGAACAAGAATAAGAAGCAAAATAAGAAGAAGAAGAAGAAGAAGAAGAAGAAGAAGAAAAAGTAGAATAAGAAGAAGAAGAAGAAGACGAAGACGAAGAAGAAGAAGAACATGTAGATGATGATGATGGTGATGATGATGATGATGATGGTAAGAAGATGGAGAAGAAGAAAAAGAAGAAAAAGAAGAAGATGAAGCAGAAGAAGAAGATGAAGAAGATGAAGAAGAAAAAGAAGAAGAAGAAGAACAAGAAGAAGATGAAGAAGATGAATAAGAATAAGAATAAGAAGAAGAAGAAGAAGAAAAAGAAGATAATGAAGAAGAAGATTAAGAAGATGATGATGATGAACTAAAAGAAGATGAAGAACAAAAGATGAAGAAGAGGAAGAACAATAATAACAATAATAATAATTATAATAACAAGATGAAGAAGAAGAAGATTAAGAAGATGGAAAAAGAAGAAGAAGAAGAAGAAGAAGAAGAAGAAAAAGAAAAAGTAAAAGAAGACAAAGAAAAAGAATAAGAAGAAGAAGAAGAAGAAGATGAAGGTGAAGAAGAAAAAAAAGAAGAGGATGAAAAAGAAGAAGGAGAAGAAGGAGAAGAAGAAGAAGAAGTAGGAGGAGAAGAAGAAGCACGAGATCGAGAAGAAGAAGAAGAAGAGCGAGGAGAAGGAGAAGAAGAAGTTGTAATAGTGGAAGGAGAAATTGTAGAAGAAGAAGAAGAGGAGGAGGAGAAGAAGGAGAAGAAGAAGAAGAAGAAGAAGAAGAAGAAGAAGAAGAAGGAGAAGAAGAAGAAAAAGAAGATGAAGAAGAAGGAGAAGAAGAAGAAGAAGAAGAAGAAGAAGAAAAAGAAGAAGAAGAAGAAGAAGAAGAAGAAGAAGAAGACAAAGAAGAAGAAGAAGAATAGGAAGAGCAAGATTAAGATGAAGAAAAAGAAGATGAAGAAGAAGAAGAAAAAGGAGGAGAAGAAGAAGAACAACAAGGAGGAGGAGTAGAAGTAGTAGAAGATGAAAGAATAGAAGAATGAGGAGACGAAGAAGATGAAGGAGAAGAAGAAGAAGAAGAAGAAGAAGAAGATGATGAAGTAGAAGAAGTAGAAGATGAAGAACAACAAGAACAAGAAAAAGCAAAAAGAAAGAAGAAAAAGCAAAAAAAAGAAGAAGAAGAAGAAGAAAAAGCACATGAAGAATAAAAAGAAGAAGAACAAGAAGAAGAAGAACAATAATAAGAAGCAAAAGAAGAAGAAGAAGAAGAAGAAGAAGAAGAAGAAGAAGATGATGATGAAGTTGATGATGATGATGGTGATGAAGAAGATGAAGAAGAAGAATAAGAATATGAAGAAAATGAAGAAGAAAACAAAGAAGACGAAGAAGAAGAAGAAGAAGAAAAAGAAAAAGTTGACGATGATGATGAAGAAGAAGAAGATGATGATGATAAAGAAGAAGAAGACGAAGATGAAGTGGTAGAAAAAGAAAGAAGAAGAAAATGATGATGATGATGATGACGAGGGAGAAGAAGAAGACGAAGAAGAGGAACAATAATAATAATAAAAATAAGACAAAGAAGAAGATAAAGAGGCTGAAAAAGAAGAAGAGGAAGCAGAAGAAGAAGAAGAAGAAGAAGAAGAGGAAGAAAAGTAGAAGAAAAAGAGGAAGAACAATAATAATATTAATAATAATAATAATAATAATAATAATAATAATAACATGAAGAAGAAGAAGATGAAGAAGATGAATAAGAAGAAGAAGAAGAAGGAGAAGAAGGAGAAGAAGAAGAAGAAAAAGAAGAAGAAGTCATAGAAGAAGAAGAGAAGAGGATGAAGATGAAACAGAAAACAAGAAGAAGAAGAAAAAGAAGAAGAAGGAGAAGAAGAAGAAGAATTAGAAGAAGAAGAAGAAGAACTAAAAGAAGAAGAATAAGAAGTAGAAGAAGAAGAAGAAACAGTAGTAGTAGTAGAAGAAGTTGTAGAATAAGAAAACAAAGAAGAATAAGAAGAGGGAGACAAAGAAGAAGGAGAAGAAGAAGAAGGAGTAGAAGAAGAAGAAGAAGAAGAAGACGAAGAAGAAGAAGAAGAAGAAGAGGGAGACAAAGAAGAAGGAGAAGAAGAAGAAGAAGGAGTAGAAGAAGAAGAAGAAGAATTTGAAGATGAAGAAGAAGAAAGAGAAGAAGAAGGAGAAGAAAAATAAGTAGGAAAAGAAGAAGAAGAAGAAGAAGAAGATGATGATGATGATGAAGAGGAAGATGAAGAATAAGAAGAAAACTAAGAAGAAGAAGAAGATGAAGAAGAAGAAGAAGAAAAAAAAAAAAGAAGAAGTTGCTTATGAAGAAGAAGAAGAAGAAAATGAAGAAGAACAGGAAGAACAACAGGAAGAAGAAGGAGAAGTAGAAGAAGAAGAAGAAGAAGAGGATGAAAAAGGAGGAGGAGGAGGAGGAGATGAAGAAGAAGAAGAAGAAGAAGATGGAGAAAAAGTTGGAGAAAATCTTGAAGAAGAAGAAGAAGAAGAAGAAGAAGAAGAAGGAGAAGAAGAAGAAGAAAAAGAAGAAGAAGAAGAAGAAGAAAAAGTGGAAGAAGAAGAAGAGAAAGAAGAAGAAGATGAAGAAGCAGAAGAAGAAGAAGATGAAGATGAAGGAGAAAAAGAAGATGAAAATAAGATGAAAAAGAAGAAGGAGAAGAAGAAGAAGAAGGAGAAGAAGAAGAAGAAGATGATGATGATGAAGAAGAAGAAGATGTAGAAGAAGAAGAAGAAGAAGAAGAAGAAGAAGGTGATGAAGAAGATGATGTTGAAGAAGAATAAGAAGAAGGAGAAGGAGAAGAAGAACAAGAAGGAGAAGATGTTAAAAAAGAAGAAGAAGAAGAAGAAGAAGAACAAAAAGATGAAGAAGAAGAAGAAGAAATAGAAGAAGATGAAGAAGAATTAAATGAAGAAGGAAAAGATGAAGAAGGAGAAGAAGAAGAAGAATCAGAAGGAGGAGAAGCAGAAAAAGAAGAAGTAGACAAAGAGGAAGAAAAAGAAGAAGATTAAGAAGAAGAAGAAGAAGAAGAAGAACAACAACAAGAGAAGAAGGAGAAGTAGAAGAAGAAAAAATTGAAGAATAAGTAGAAGAACAAGAAGATGACGAAGAAGGAGAAGAAGAAGAAGAAGAAGAAGAAGAAGAAGAAGAAGAACAATGAGAATAAGTAGAAGAAGAAAAAGAAGAAGAAGAGAAGGAAGAAGGAGAAGTAGAAGAAGAAGAAATTAAAGAATAAGTAGCAGAAGAAGAAGATGAAGAAGAAGGAGAAGGAGAAGAAGAAGAAGAAGAAGAAGTAGAAGAAGAAGAAGAAGAAGAAGAAGATGCCGAAGAACAAGAAGATGAAGAAGACAAAACAGAAGAAGACAAAGAAGAACATGAAGAACAAAAACAACAAGAAGAAGAAATAGAAGTACGTGGAAGAAGAAGAGGTGGAAGAAGAAGAAGAATGAGAAGAAAAATAAGAAAAACAAGAAGAAGGAGAAGAAGACAAAGAAGAAGAACCATAAGAAGAAGAAGAAGAAGAAGAAGAAAAAGAAGAAGAAGAAGAACATGAAGAAGAAGAAGAAGAAGATGATGATGATGGCGATGATGATGAAGAAGAAGATGGAGAAGAAGAAGGAGAAGAAGAAGAAGAAAAAGAAGAAGAAGAAGAAGAAGAAGAAGGAGAAGAAGAAGAATGAGAAGAAGAAGAAGAAGAAGAAGAAGAAGATGAACAAGAAGAATTAAAAGAAGAAGGACAAGAAGAAAAAGGAGAAGAAGAAGAAGAATCAAAAGGAGGAGAAGCAGAATAAGAAGAAGTAGACAAAGAGGAAGAAAAGGAAGAAAAAGAAGAAGAAGAAGATTAAGAAGAAGAAGAAGATTAAGAAGAAGAAGAAGAAGCAGTAGAAGAAGAAGAAGAAGAAGAAGATAAGGAAGAAGGAGAAGTAGGAGAAGAAGAAATTGAAGAATAAGTAGAAGAAGAAGATGATCACCAAGAAGGAGAAGATGAAGAAGAAAAAGAAGAAGAAGAAGAAGAAGAAGAAGAAGAATAAGTAGAAGAAGATGAAGAAGAAGAAGAACAAGAAGAAGAAAAAGCCAAAGAAGAAGAAGATGAACAAAGACAAAAAAGAAGACAAAGAAGAACAAGAAGAACAAGAAGAAGAAGAAGAAGAAATATAAGTAAGAAGATGAAGAAGAAAAAGAAGAAGAATAATAAGAAAAACAAGAAAAACAACAAGAAGAAGAAGACAAAGAAGAAGAACCAGGAGAAGAAGAACTACAAGAAAAAGAAGAAGAAGAAGAAGAAGAAGAAAAAGAATAAGAAGAAGAACACGATGAAGAATAAGAAGAACACGAAGAAGAAGAAGAAGAAGATGATGATGATGATGATGATGATGAAGAAGATGGAGAAGAAGAAGAAGAAGAAGAAGAAGAAAAGGAAGAGGAAGAAAAAGAAAAAGAAGAAGAAGAAGAAGACAAAGAAGAACAAGAAGAAGAAGAAGAGAAAGAAGAAGAAGAAGAAGAAGAAGAAGAAGAAGAAGAAAAGGAAGAAGAAGAAGAAAATAAAGAAGAAGAAGAAGCAGAAGAAGAAGAAGAAGAATTAGAGGAAGAAGAAGAAGTAGAAGACAAAGAAGAAGTAGTTGAAGAAGATGAAAAAGAAGAAGAAGTAGAAGAAGAAGACAGAGATGAACAAGAAGAACAAAAAGGAGAAGAAGACAAAGAAGAAGAAGAAAAAAGGAAGAAGAAGATGAAAAAAAAGTAGAAGAAGAAGAAGAAAAAGAAGATGAAAAAGAAAAAGAATGAGAAGGAGAACAAGAAGAAGAATAAGAACAAGAACAAGTAGTAAAAGAAGAAGAAGAAGAAGTTGTAGAAGAAGAAAAAGGAGGGGAAGACGAAGAAGAAGAAGAAGAAGAAGAAGAAGTTGTAGAAGAAGAAAAAGGAGGGGAAGACGAAGAAGAAGAAGAAGAAGAAGAACGAGAAGAAGAAGGAGAAGAAGAATGATAAGGAAAGGAAGTGAAAGATAGAGTAGAAGAAGATGAAGAAGAAGAAGAAGAAGAAGAAGATGAAGAAGAACAACAAGGTGAACGAGAAGATGAAGAAGAAGAAGAAGAAGAAGAAGAAGAAGAAGAGGAAGAAGAAAAAGAAGAAGAAGTAGAAGTAAAAGAAGAAGAAGAAGAAGGAGAAGAAGAAGAAGAAGAAGAAGAAGAAGAAGAAGACGACGATGAAGAAGAAGAGAAGATGAAAAAGAAGACAATGAAGAAGAAGAAGAATAAGATAAAAAAAACATGAGGAAAAAGAAGAAGATGATGATGATGAAGAAGAAGAAGAAGAATATGAAGAAGGACCTGAAGAAATTGGAGAAGAAGAAGAATTAGAAGGAGGATGAGCTAAAGAAGAAGAAGAAGACAAGTGGGAAGAAGAAGGAGGAGAAGAAGAAGATGAAGAAGATGAAGAAGAGGAAGAAGAAGAAGAAGAAAAAGAAGAAGTAGAAGAAGAAGAAAAGGAAGAAGAAGTAGAAGAAGAAGAAGTTGAAGAAGAGGAAGAAGAAGAAGATGATGAAGAATGACAAGAGGATGAAGAAGAAGAAGAAGAAAAATAAGAAGTAGAAGAAGAAGAAAAAGAAGAAGAAGAAGAAGATGTAGAAGAGAAACAAGAAAAGAAGATGATGAAGAAGAAGAACCAGAAAAGAAGATGAGGAAGTGGAAGTAGAATAAGAAGTAGTAGTAGTATTTGTAGTAGAGGAAGAAGATGAAGAAGAAGTAAAAGAAGAAAGGGAAGTAGTAGTAGAAGACGAAGAAGTAGAAGTAGTAATAGTAATAGTGGAAGAAGAAGAAGAAGAAGAAGAGGAAGAAGAAGAAGGCGAAGAAGAAGACGTAGAAGAAGAAGAAGATGAAGAAGGAGAAGAAGAAGAGGAGGAAGAAGAAGAAGAAGAAGAAGGAGAAGAAGAAGAAGAAGGTGGAGGAGGAGGAAGAAAAGAAGAAGCAGAAAGAGAAGAAGAAGAACTAGAAGAAGAAGAGAAAGAAGAAAAGAAGAAGTAGAAGTTGAAGAAGAAGAATACGTTGACGAAGAAGAAGAAGATGAAGATGAACCGGTAGATGAAGAAGAAGAAGGAGGAGTAGGAGGAGAAAAAGATTAAGAAAAAGAAGAAGAAGAAGAAGATGATGATGATGAAAAAGAAGAAAAAGTAAATGAAAAAGAAGAAGAAGAAGAAGAAGAAGAAGAGGAAGAAGAAGAAGAAGAGCAACATGAAAAAGAAGTATTGGTAGAGAAATCAGAAGAATAAGAAGAAGAAAAAGAAGAAGAGGAAGATGAAGAAGAACAAAGGGAAGAAGTAGTAAAAGAAGAAGAAGAATTCAAAGAACAAGAAGGACAAGAAGAAGACAAAGAAGAAGAAGAAAAGGAAGAAGTAGAAGAAGAAGAAGAAAAATAAGAAGTAGTAGAAATAGAGACAAATGAAGTAGAAGAAGGAGAAGTTGAAAAAGAAGAAGCAGACGAAGAAGACGAAGAAGAAGAAGAAGAAGATGATGAAGAAGAAGAAGAAGTAGAAGAAGTAGAAGGAGAAGAAGAAGGAGAAGAAGAAAGAGAAGAAGAAGAAGTAGTAGTAAAAGAAGTGGAAGTAGAAGGACAAGAAGTAGAAGAAGAAGTTGAAGAAGGAGGAGGAGGAGGAGGAGGAAAAAATGAAGAAGAAGAAGAACAAGATGATGATGATGAAGAAGATGAAGAAGAAGAAGAAGAAGAAAAATATGAAGAAGAAGAAGAAGAACAAGAAGAAGAAGAACAAGATGAAGGAGAAGAAGAAGAAGAAGGGGAAGAAGAAGAACAAGAAGTGGAAGAAGTAGATGAAGAAGAAGAAGAAGAAGTGGAAGAAGGAGGAGGAGAAGAAGAAGAGGAAGAAAAAGAAGAAACAGAAGAAGAAGAGCAAGAACAGGAAGTAGAAGAAGGAGGAGAAGAAAAAGATGATAAGTAGTAGATGAAGAAGGAAAAGTAAAGAAGATGATGAAGAAGAAGAAGAAGATGAAGAAGATCAACAAGAACAAGAAGAAGAAAAAGAAGAAGTTAAAGAAGAAGAAGAAGTAGAAGTAGAAGAAGAAGAAGAAAAAGAAGAAGAAAAAGAAGGAGGAGAAGGAGAGGAGAAGAAGAAGAAGAAGGAGGAGGAGAAGAAGAAGAAGAAAAAGAAGCAAAAGAAGGAGAAGAAGAAGGTGAATAAGAAGGAGGAGGAGTAGAAGAAGTAGGGGAAGACAAAGAGGAAGAAGAATAAGGAGAAGCAAAAGGAGACAAAGCAAAGAAGAAGAAGAAGAGGAAGAAGAATAAGAAAAGGAAGAAGAAGAAGATGAAGAAGAAAAATATGTTGAAGAAGAGGAGGAAGAAGAAGATGATTAAGAAAGAAAAGAAGTTGATGAAGATGAAGTAGAAAAAGAAGAAGAAGAAGAAGAAGAAGAAGAAGAAGAAGAAAAAGAAGGAGACGAGGAAGAAGCAGAAGAAGAAGTAGAAGAAGAAGAAGAAATAGTAGTAGTGGAAGTAGAAGAAGAAGAAAAAGAACAAGAAGAAGAGGAGGAAGAAGAAGAAGAAAGGGAAGAAGTAGTAGAAGAAGAAGAAGAAGGACAAGAAGAAGAAGAAGAAGAAGAAGACGGAAAAGAAGATGATGAAAAAGAAGAAGAATAATAAGAAGAAGAAGTAGAGTATTAAGAAGAAAAAGAAGAAGAAGAAGATGATGATGATGATGAAGATGAAGAAG
>JAIUJO010001893.1:82500-85000 GCA_023846275.1 Vanilla planifolia
GGAGCAGAAGAAGAAGAAGAAGAAGAAGAACAAGAACAAGAAGATGAAGGAGAAGGCAAAGAAAAAGAAGAAGAAGAAGAAGAGGAAGAAGAAGAGAAACAAGAAGAATTGGAAGAAAAAGAATAAGAAGAAGAAGAAAAAGTTGAAGAAGGGCAAGAAGAAGAAGAAGAAGAAGAAGAAAATGAAGAAGAAGAAGAAGAAGAAGTAGAAGAAGATGATTAATTTGGAAAAAAAGAAGAAATAGTAGATGAAGAAGCAAAAGGAGAAGGAGAAGAAGGCAGAGGAGAAGAAAAAGAAGAAGGAGAAAAAGTAGGAGAAGAAAAAGAAGAAGGAGAAAAAGTAGGAGAAGAAAAAGAAGAAGAAGAAGAAGAAAGCGAAGAAAAAGAAGGTGAAGAAGAAGAAGAACGAGAATAAGAAGAAGAAGAAATAGAAATAGAAGAAAAAGAAGAAGAAAAAGGAGAAGGAGAAGAAGAAGAAGAAGGAGAAGAAGAAGAATAAGAAGAAGAATGAGAAGAAGAAGAAGAAGAAGAAGAAAAAGAAGAAGTGAGAAGAAGAAGAAGGAATAGAAGAAGAAGTACAAGAAGCAGAAGAAGAAGAAATGGAAGAAGAAGAAGAAGGAAAAAAAGTAGAAGATGATGATGATGATGATGATGAAGAAGAAGAAGATGGAGAAGAAGAAGAAGAAGAAGAAGAAGAAAAGGAAGAAGAAGAAGAAGAAAAAGAAGAAGAAGAAGAAGACAAAGAAGAACAAGAAGAAGAAGAAGAGAAAGAAGAAGAAGAAGAAGAAGAAGAAGAAAAAGAAGAAGAAGATAATGAAGAAGAAGAAGAAGAAGATGATGAATTAGAGGAAGAAGAAGAAGTAGAAGACAAAGAAGAAGTAGTTGAAGAAGACGAAAAAGAAGAAGTAGAAGAAGAAGACAGAGATGAACAAGAAGAACAAAAAGGAGAAGAAGACAAAGAAGAAGAAGAAAAAAGGAAGAAGAAGATGAAGAAGAAGATGAAGATGAAGAAGAAAAAGAAGATGAAAATGAAAAAGAATGAGAAAGAGAACAAGAAGAAGAACAAGTAGTAAAAGAAGAAGAACAAGAAAAAGAAGAAGAAGAAGAAGTTGTAGAAGAAGAAAAAGGAGGGGAAGACGAAGAAGAAGAAGAAGAAGAACTAGAAGAAGAAGGAGAAGAAGAATGATAAGGAAAGGAAGTGGAAGATAGAGTAGAAGAAGATGAAGAAGAAGAAGAAGAAGAGAAGAAGAAGAAGAAGAAGAAGAAGATGATGATGATGAAGAAGTAGTGGAAGAAGAAGTAGAAGAAGAAGTAATAGAAGCAGAAGAAGGATGATAAGAAGAGGTAGTAGTAGTAGTAAAAGAAGAAAAAGAAGTTGAACAAGAAGAAAAAGAGGTTGAAGAAGAAGAAGAAGAAGAAGAGGAAGAACAAGAAGAAGAATAAAAAGAAGATGGAGAAGAAGAAGAAGAAGAAGAAGGAGCAGGAAAAGAAGAACTAGAAGGTGAAGAAGAAGAAGAAGAAGAAGAAGAGTAAAAAAAGTAAGAGGAAGAAGAAAAGAAACAGAAGAAGAATAAGAAGAAGGAGAAAAGGATGAAGAAGAAGAACAACAAGTAGAAGTAAGAGAAGAAGAAGAAGAAGAAGAGGAAGAAGAAGAACAAGAATAAGAAGAAGAAGAAGAAAATGATGGTGATGATGATGATGATGGTAATGATGATGAAGAAAAAGATGGAGAATATGAAAAAGAAGAAGTATAAGAAAAATAATGATAATGATAATAAGAAGAAGATGAAGAAAACAAAGAAGAAGAAGAAGAAGAAGAAGAACAAAAAGAAGAAGAAGAAGAAAAAGAAGAACAATAATTATAATAATAATAAGAAGAAGGAGAATAGGACGATGAAGAAGAAGATGAAGAAGCAGAAGAAGAAGAAGCTGATGATGATGATGACGATGAAAAAGAAGAAGAAGAAGAAAAAGGAGAAGAAGTTCATGAAGATGAATAAGAAACAAAAGAAGCAGAACAAAAAAGAAGAAGGTGGAGAAAAAGAAGAAGTAGAAGATGAAGAAGAACAAGTAGGAGAAGAAGAAGAACAAGAGTGAGAAGAAGAAGAAGAAGATGGAGTAGTACTAGGGGAAGAAATAGAAGTTGTAGAAGAAGAGGAAAAAGAAGAAGAAAAAGTTGTAGAAGAAGAAGAAGAATATGAAGAAGAAGAACAAGAAGAAGAGGAAGAAGATGGAGAGGAAGAAAAAGAAAAAGAAGAAGAAGAAGAAGAAGAAACAGAAGTATAAGAAGAAGAAGAAGACAAAGAAGAAGAAGAAGAAGAAGAAGAAGAAGAAGAAGAAATAAAAGAAGGGGAAGAAAAAGAACAAGAAGGAGAAGAAGAAGAAGTGGAAGAAGAAGAAGGAGGAAGAGGATGAGGAAAAGAAGATAAAGGCAGAGAAGATGAAGAAGGAGAACAAGAAGAAGATGATGGTGAAGAAGAAGAAGAAGAAAAAGCAGTAGT
>JAIUJO010000632.1:0-7500 GCA_023846275.1 Vanilla planifolia
GAAGATGAAGAAGAAGAAGACGAAGAAGAGGAGGTGGAAGAAGAAGAAGAAGAAGAAGTATAGGAAGAAGAAGATGTAGAAGAAAAGAAGAAGAAGAGGAAGAAGAATAAGGAGAAGAAGAAGAAGAACAAGAGAAGAAGAACAAGAAGAAGAAGAAGAAAATGAAGAAGAAGAAGAACAAAAAGAAGATGAAGAAGAAGAACATGAAGAAGAAGAATAAGATGAAGAAGAAGAAGTAGTAGTAGTAGAAGAAGAAGAAGAAGAAGAAGATGAAGAAGAAGAATGTGAAGAGGAAGAAGAAGAAGAAGAAGAAGAAGAAGAAGATGTAGAAGAAGAAGAATAAGAAAAAGAAGCAGAAGAAGTGGACAAAGGAGAAGAAGCCGAAGAAGAAGAAGAAAATAAAGAAGAAGAAGAAAAAAGGAAGAAGAAGAAGAAGAAGAAGAAGAAGAAGAGAAAGAAGAACAAGAAGAAGAGGAAGAAGAAAATGCAGAAGAAGAAGTAGAAGATTAAGAAGAAGAAGAAGAAGAAGACGAAGAAGAAGAAGAAGAAGAAGAAGAAGAAGAATAAGAGGAAGAAGAAGAAGAAGGAGGAGAAGAAGAAGAAGAAGAAGAAGAAGAAAAAGAAAAAATGAACATGAAAAAGAAGAAGGTGAAGAAGAAGAAAAAGAAGATGATGATGATAATTAGGAATAAAAACAAGAAAAGAAGGAGATGAAGAGGAAGAAGAAGGAGAAGAAGTAGAAGAAGTAGTAGTAGAAGAGGAAGAGGAAGAAAAAGAAGAAGAAAAAGTGGAAGAGGAAAAAGAAGAAGAAAAAGAAGAATAAAAAGAAGTAGACGAAGAAGAATAAGAGGAAGAAGAAGGAGAACAAGAAGAAGAAGAAGAATAAGAAGAAGATGAAGAAGAAGAAGAAGATGAAGAAAAAGACGAAGAAGAAGATGAAGATGACGTACAAGAAAAAGAAGAACAAGAAGACGAAGAAGAAGAAGAAAAAGAAGAAGAAGAAGAAGAAGAAAGTGATGTAGAAAAAGAAGAAGAAGAAGAAACAAAGAACAAGAAGAAGACGATGAACAATAAAATGATGAGGTAAAGGAAGAAGAACAAGGCGAAGAAGAAGAAGAAGAAGAATATCACTATGATGAAGCTGCAGAAGATGTAGAAAAAGAAGAAGAACAACAAGAAGAAGAAGTACAATACGAAAAAGTAGAAGACAAGGAATAACAATAATAATAATAATAATAATGTTAATAAGAATAAAGGAGACAAAGGAGAAGAAGAAGAAGAAGAAGAAGAAGAAGAAGAAGAAGACAGAAGAAAAAGAAGAAGAAGAAGGAGGCAAAGAAGAAGAAGGCAAAGAAGAAGACGAAGAAGAAGAAAACAAAGAAGTAAAAGAAAAAGAGGGGGAAGAAGAAGAAGTATACGAAGAAGAAGAGGGGAAAGGAGAAGAAGAAGTAGACAAAGAAGATGAAGACAAAGAAGACGAAGATGGAGAAGAGGAAGAAGAAGAAGATGAGACGAAGAAGAAGAAGACAAAGAAGAAGAAGAAGAAGAAGAAGAAGAAATAGATGTAAAAAAGCAAGTAGAAGAAAAAGTTAAAATAGAGGAAGAGGAAGAAGAAGAAGAAGATGAAGAAGACGAAGAAGAATAGGATGATGAAAAAGAAGATGAAGAAGAAGAAGAAGAAGAGGCAATAGAAGAAGAAGAAGAAGAAGAAGAGAAAGTTCAAAAAGAAGAAAAGGAAGAAGAAGAAGAAGAAGAAAAAGAAGACAAATGAGAAGTAGAAGAAGAAGACAAAGAAGAAGAAGAAGAAGATGATGAAGAAGAAGAATAAATTAAATGTGGGAAAGGTAGAAGAAATAGAAGAAGCAAAAGATGAAGAAGAAGAAGAAGAAAAAGAAGAAGAAGAAGAAGAAGGAGGAGAAGAATAGGAAGGAGAAGAAGAAGATGATGATGATGAAGAAGAAGAAGAATTCGAAGAAGTTGCTGAAGAAGAAGTGGAAGAAGAAGAAAGGAAGAAGAAGAAGAAGTCTATAAAGAAGAAAACAACAAGAAGAAGAAGAAGAGGAAGAAGAAGAAGAAGATGAAACAAAGAGGAAGTAGAAGAACAAGAAAAGAAGAAGAAGAACAACAATAACAAGAACAAAAAGAAGATGAAGAAGAAGAAGAACATGAAGAAGTAGAATAAGAAGCACACGAAGGAATTGAAGAAGAAGAAGAAGAAGAAGGGGAAGAAAAAGAAGAAGAATAAGAAGAAGAAAAAGAAGAAGAAGAAGGAGAAGAGAAGAAGAAGTAGAAGACGAAGAGGAAGAAGAATAAGACGAAGAACAAAAATACGAAGAAGAGGAAGTCGAGGAAGATGAAAAAGAAGAAGTTGAAGAAAAAGAAGAAGAAGATGAAGAAGAAGAAGATGTTGATGATGATGAAAAAGAAGAAGATGTTGATGATGATGAAGAAGAAGAAGATGTTGATGATGATGAAGAAGAAGAACAAGAAAAAGTCGAAGAAGAAGAAGAGGAAGAAGATGTGGAAGAGAAGAAGGCGAGCAAGAAAAACATGAAGAAGATAAAGAGGATGAAGATAAAGAGGAAGAAGTAGAAGAAGAAGAAGAAGAAGAGGAAGAAAAAGAAAAAGACATAGAAGAAGAAGAAGATGTAGAAGAAAATGAAGACGAAGAAAATGAAGAAGAGGAAGAATAAGAAGAAAATGAAGAACAAGAACAAGAACAAGAAGAAGAGCAAAAAGAAGAAGAAAAAGATTAAGAGGATGAAGAAGAAGAGGAAGAAAAACACGAACAAAAAGGAGAAAAGTAGAGGAAGAAAAAAAAGTCGAGGAAGAAGAAGAAGAAGAATAAGAAGTAGATGAAGAGGAAGAAGAAGAAGAAGACGAAGAAGAAGAAAACGAAGAAGAAGAAGAAGAAGAAGAAGAAGAAGAAGATGAAGAAGAACAAAAAGTACTAGAAGAAGCAGAAAAAGAAGAAGAAGAAGAAGAAGAAGAATATGAAGAGGAACAAGAAGAAGAAGAAGAGAAGAAGAATTAGAAGAAGAAGAAGAAGGTGAAGAAAAAAAAGAAGAAGAGGAAGACACAGAAGAAGAAGAATATGAGGAAGAAGAATAAGGTAAAGAAGAAGAAGAAGAAGAAGAAGAAGAAGAAGGAGGAGGAGAAGAAGAAGAAGATACGGGTGGCATAGAAGAAGAAGATGATGATGATGATGATCATGAAGACAATGAAGAAGAATAAGAAGAAGAAAAAGGAGAAGAAGAAGAAGAAGACGACAACGAGGAAGAAGAAGAAGAAGGAGAAGAAGGAGAAAAGCAAGAAAAAGAAGTAGTAGTAAAAGAAGAAGCAGAAGGAGAAGAAGAAGAAGAAGAAGAAGAAGAAGAAGACGAAGAAGAAAATGAAGAAGATAAAGAAGTTGAAGAAGAAGAAGATGAAGAAGTTAAAGAAGAAGAAGTGGAAGAAAAGAAAGAGTAAAAGAAGAAGAATAAAAAGAAGAAAAAGAAGAAAAAGAAGAAGAGGAAGAAAAAGAAGAAGAACAACAAGACAAAGATGAAGAAGATGTTGACGAAGAAGAAAAAGAAGAAGAAGAAAAGAAGAAGAAAAACTAGAATAAGAAGAAGAAGAAGAAGAAGAAGAAGAAGAAGAAGAAATTGAAGAAGAAGAAGAAAAACAAGAAGAAGAAGACAAATAAGAAGAAGAAGAAGAAGAAGAAAATGAAAATGATGGAAAAAGAAAGAAAGAGAAGAAGAAGAAGAAGAAGGAGAACAAGAAGAAAAATAAGTATATGAAGAAGAAGAAGAAGAAGAGGAAGTAGAAGAAGATAAAAGAAGAAGAAGACAAAGAAAAAGTAGAAGAACATGAAGAAGAAAAAGAAGGCAAGAAAGAGATAGGAGAAGCAATAGAAGAAGAAGAAGAAGACGATGAAGAAAATGAAGAAGAAGAAGACGAAGAAGAAGAAGAAGAAGAAGAAGACGAAGAAGTGGAAGAAGAAGAAGATTTAGAAAACAAAGAAGAAGAAGAGGAAGAAGAAGAAGAAGAAGGAAAAAAACAATAAGAAGAAGATGAAGAAGAAGAACAACAAAAAGAAGAGGAAGCAGAAGAAGAAAAAGAAGAAGAAGAAGAAAAGGAAGCAAAAGAAGAAATAGAAGAAAAAGAAGAAGTTGGAGAAAAAGAAGAGGAACAAGAAAAAGAAGACAGAGGGGGAGGGGAAGAAAAAGAAGATGATCACGAAGAAAAAGAAGTAGACATAATAGTAAAAGTAAAAGAAGAACAAGAAGAAGAAGAAGAAGAAGAAGAAGAAGAAGAAAAAGAAGAAGAAGAAGAAGAAGAAGAAGAAGAGGAAGAAAAAGAAGAAGAAGATGATGAAGAAGAAGAAGATAAAGAAGAAGAAGAAGAAGGTGGAGAAGAAGAATAAGATAAAGCGGGAGGCATAGAAGAAGAAGAAGATGATGATGATGATGAAGATAAAGAAGAATAATAAGAAGAAGAAAAAGGAGAAGAGGAAAAGGAAGATAACGAGGAAGACGAAGACGAAGAAGATGAAGAAGGAGAAAAGGGAGAAAAAGAAGTAGTAATAAAAGAAGAAACAGAAGGAGAAGAAGAAGACGAAAAAGAAGGCAAAGAAGAAGATAAAGAAGTAGAAGAAGAAGAAAAAGAAGAAGATTGTGAAGATGTTAAAGAAGAAGAAGTGGAAGAAGGAGTAAAAGAAGAAGAAAAAGAAGAAGAAGAAGAAAAAGATGAAGAACAACAAGACAAAGATTAAGAAGATGTTTACAAAGAAGAAAAAGAAGAAGAAGAAAAACAAGAATAAGAAGAAGAAGAAGAAGAAGAAGAAGAAGAAGTTGAAGAAGAAGAAGAAAAACAAGAAGAAGAAGACAATGGAAAAGAAGAAGAAGATGTAGAGGAAGACGAAGAATAAGAAGAAGAAGAAGAAGAAGAAGAAGAAAATGAAATTGATGGAAAAAGAAAGAAAGAGAAGAAGAAGAAGAAAAAAAGTTTATGAAGAAAAAGAAGAAGAAGAAGTAGAAGAAGACAAAAAAGAAGAAGAAGACAAAGAAAAAGAAGAAGAACATGAAGAAGAAAAAGAAGACGAGGAAGAGGCTGGAGAAGAAAAGGAAGAAGAAGAAGAAGACGATGAAGAAAATGAATAAGAAGAAGAAGAAGAAGAAGAAGAAGAAAAAGGAGAAGTTGAAGGAAAAGAAGAGGAATAAGAAGAAGAAGACATAGGAGGAGGGGAAGAAGAAGGAGATGATAATGAAGAAGAAGAAGAAGACATAAAAGTAAAAGAAGAAGAAGAAGAAGAAGAAGAAAAAGAAGAAAAAGAAGAAGAAGAGGAAGAAGAGGAAGAAGAAGAAGAAGAAGAAGCAAAAAAGAAGATGAAGAACAAGATGAGTAAGAATGAGAACATGAAGAAAAAGAAGAAGAAGATGATGAAGAAGAAGAAGAACAACAACAACAATAAGAAGAAAAGAAGAAGTAGAAGAGGGTCAAGGAGTAGAAGCAGAAGAAGAAGAAGAAGAAGAAGAAGAAAAGACAAAGAAAAATAGGAAAAAGAAGAGGAACACGAAGAAAATGAAGAAGAAGATGAAGATGAAAAAGACGAAGAAGAATGTGAAGATTAAGAAGAAGAACAATTAGAATATGAAAAAGAAGAAGGAGAAGAAGAAAAAGGAGGAGGAGAAGGAGAAGAAGAAGACGAAGTAGAAGAAGAAGATGGAGAAGAAGAAGTAAAAGATGATGAAGAAGAGGAAGAAGAAGAAGATGATGATCAAGAAGAAGAAGAAGAAAAAGAAGAAGTTGTAGAAGAAAAGAAGAAGAAGAAAATGAAGAAGATGAAAATGTCAAAGAAGAAGAAAAAAAAGAAGTGGAAACAGAACAAGATGAAGAAGAAGAAGAAAGAATAATAAGAAGAAGGTGAAGAAGAACTAGAAGAAGGCAAAGAAGAAGTAGAAGAAGAAGATGAAGAAGAAGAAGACAAAGAAGAGGAGGTGGAAGAAGAAGAAGAAGAAGCAAAAATAGAAGAAGTAGAGGAAAAGAAGAAGAACAAGAAGAACAAGTGGAAGAAGAAGAAAAAGAAGGAAATGAAGAAGAAGAAGAAATAAAAGAAGACCAAGAAGAAGAACATGAAGTAGAAGAAGAAGTTGAAGAAGAAGAGGAAGAAGAAGAAAAAGAAGAAGAAAAAGAAGAAGAAGAAGAAGACGAAGAAGAAAAATGTGAAGAGGAAGGAGAAGAAGAAGAAGAAGAAGAAGAAGAAGAAGAAGAATATGTAGAAGAAGAAGAACAAGAGGAAGAAGAAGAAGAAGAGGACAAAGAAGAAGTAGCCGAAGAAGAAGAAAACAAAGAAGAAGAAAAAGAGGAAGAAGAACAAGAACAAGAAGAAGAAGAAGAAGAGAAAGAAGAAGAAGAAGAAGGAGAAGAAGACGCAGAAGAAGATGTAAAAGAAGAAAATGAAGAAGGCGAAGAAGTTGAAGAAGATGAAGAAAAACAAGAAGCCGAAGACAAAGGAAAAGAAGAAGAAGTAGAAGAAGATGAAGACAAAGAAGAAGAAGAAGAAGAAGAAGAAGAAGAAGAAGAAGAAAATGAAAATGATGGAAAATGGGAGAAAGAGAAGAAGAAGAATAAGAAGAAGAAGGAGAAGAAAAGTATATGAAGAAGAAGAAAAAGAAGTATAAGAAGAAAAAAAAGAAGAAGAAGACGAAGAAAAAGGAGAAGAAAAATGAGAAGAAAAAGAAGAGGAGGAAGAGACAGGACAAGAAAAGGAAGAAGAAGAAGAAAACTATGAAAATGAAGAAGAAGAAGAAGAAGACGAAGAAGCAGAAGAAGAAGAAGAAGTAGAAAACAAAGAAGAAGAAGAGGAACAAGAAGAAGAAGGAGACAAACAATAAGAAGAAGATGAAGAAGAACAACAACAAATAAAAGAGAAAGCCAAAAAAGAAAAAGAAGAAGAAGATTGAAAAGAAGAAGAAAAAGAAGAAAAAGAAGAAATAGAAGAAAAAAGGAGAACTTGAAGAAAAAGAAGAGGAATAAGAATAAGAAGACAGAGGAGGAGTGGAAGAAGAAGAAGATGATAATGAAGAAGAAGAAGAAGACTTAAAAGTAAAAGAAGAAAAAGAAGAAGAAGAAGATAAAGAAGAAGAAGAAGAAGAAGCAAAAAAGAAGATGAAGAACAAGACGAGTAAGAAGAAGAAGAAGAAGAAGAAGGAGGAGGAGGAGGAGGAGGAGGAGAAGAGAAAGACGAAGTAGAAGAAGAAGACAAAGAAGAAGAAATAAAGAAGATGAAGAAGAGGAAGAAGAAGATGACGAAGAAGAAGAAGAAGAAGAAAATGAAGAAGATGAGAAGTCAAAGATGAAGAAGAAAACGAAGAAGTGGAAATAGAACAAGATGATGAAGAAGAAGAAAGAATAACAGGAAGAAGACGAAGAACAAGAAGAAGGCAAAGAAGAAGAAGTAGAAGAAGAAGATGAAGAAGAAGAAAACGAAGAAGAGGAGGTGGCAAAAGAGGAAGA
>JAIUJO010000632.1:10000-17500 GCA_023846275.1 Vanilla planifolia
GATGAAGAAAAAGAAGAAGATGATGAAGAAGAAGAAGAAGAAGAAGTAGACAAAGAAGAGGAAGAAGAAGACAAAGAAGACGAAGAAGAAAAAGAAGAAGAAGAAAAATAAGAAGAAGAAGAAGAAATGAATTAGATGATGAAGAAGAAGAAGAACAAAATGTTGTAGAAGAAGAAGATGAGGAAGTGGAAGAAGAAGAAGATGAAGAAGAAGCTGAAGAAGGTGAAAAGAAGAAGAAGAAGAAGAAGAAGAAGACGAAGACAAAGAAGTGAAAGAAGAGGACAAAGAAGAAAAAGAAGTACAAGAAGAAGAAGAAGAAGTAGAAGAAGAAGAGGAGGAAGAAGTAAAAAACAAGAATGAGAATAAGAAGAAGAAGAAGGCATAGAAGAAGAAGAAGAAGAAGAAGATGAAGAATCAGAAGAAAAATAAGAAGAAGAAGAAGAAGGCATAGAAGAAGAAGAAGAAGAAGAAGAAGAAGAAGAAGACAAAGAATAAGAAGAAAAAGAAGAAAAAAAAGAAGATGAAAATGTTGAAGAAGAAAAAGATAAGCAAGATGAAGAAGAAGAAAAATAAGAAGTCAAAGAATAAAAAGTCGAAGATGAAGAAGAAGAAGAATAAAATGAAGAAGAACAAAAAGAAGGCAAAGAAGGCAAAGGAAGAGGAGGAGAATAAGAAAATGAAGAAGAAGAAGATGAAGAAGAAGAACAAGAAGAAGAAGAAGAGGAAGAAGAAGAAGAAGAAAAAGAAGAAGAAGAAAAAAAAGTAGAAGATGAACAAGAGGAATAAGAAGAAGACAAAAATGAAGAAGAAGACGAAGAAGAATAAGAAGAACAAGAAGAAGGAGGAAAAAAAGAAGAAGAAAAGACGAAGAAGAAGAAGAAGCAGAAGAAGAAGAACAAGAATAAAAATAAGAATAAGAAGAAGAAGAATATCACGAAGAAGAAGAAGAAGAAGAAAAAGATGCAGATGGAGAAGTAGATGAAGATAAAAATGGAGGAGAAGAAGTAGAAGAACAAAAAGGAGAAGATGCAGAAGAAGAGGTCAAAGTAGAAGAAGATGACAGAAAAGAAGAAGAAAAAGGTGAAGAAGAAGATGTTAAAGAAGTAAAATAAGAAGAAGGTGAAGAAGAAGAAGAAGAGATAGAAGAAGTAGAAGAAGAAGAAGAAGAACACAAAGAAGAAATATGAGAGGAGGAAGAAGAAGAAGAAGAAGAAGATGATGATGATGATGATGACAAAGAAGAGGAAGAAGATGATGAAGATGATGATTATTATGATGATGATGATGAAGAAGAATAACAACAACAACAAGAGGAGGAAGAAGAAGAAGAAGCATAAGAAGAGGAAATAGAAGAAAAAAATAATAAAAAGAACAAGAAGAAAAGGAATAAAATAGAGAAGAAGAAGAAGAAACATATGAAGAATAAATGTAAGAAGAAGTAAGTGAAGAGGAAGAAGAAAATTACTAAGAAACATAAGAAGAAGAAGATGAAGAAGAAGAATTGGGTGAAAAAGTAGAAAAAGACGAAGAAAAAGAAGAAGAAGAAAAAAAAAGAAGAAGGACAAGAATAAGAAAAAGATGAAGAAGAAGGAGGAGATAAAGAATAAGAAGAAAACGACGAAGAAGAAGAAGAAAATGAAGAGGAAGCAAAAGAAGAAGAACAAAAAGATGTAATGTTAGAAGAAGAAGAAAGAATAAAAGAAGAAGAAGAAGAAGGAGAAGAAGAGGAAGAAAAAGAAGAAGAAGAAGAAGAAAAAGAATAAGAAGACTAAGAACAAGAAGAAACAAGAGAAAAAGAAGAAGAAGAAGAAGGAGAAGGAGAAGAAGAGAAGAAGAAGAAGAAGAGAAAGAAGAAGAAGAGGGAGAAGAAGAAGAAGAAGAAGGAAAAGAAGAAGACAAAGAGGAAGAAAAAGGAGAAGAAAAAGTAAAAGAAGAAGAACAACAAGAAGAAGAATAAGAAGGAGGAGAGGAAGGAGGACAAGGAGAGGAAGAAGAAAAAGAGGAAAAAGAAGAAGAACAACAGGAATAAATCGAAGAAGACGAAGACGAAGACGAACAAGAAGAATAAGAAGAAGAAGAAGAAGAAAGAAGAAGAAGCAAAAGAAGAAAAAGATGATGAAGAAGAAGATGAAGTTGATGAAGAAAAAGAAGAATTAGAAGAAGAAGAAGAATAATAATAATAATAATAATAAAAAGAAAAAGAAGAAGAAGAAGAAGAGGAAGAAGAAGAAGAAGAATAAAAAGAAAAAGAAGAAGAAGAAGAAGAAGAAGAAGAAGAAGAGGAAGAAGAAGAAGAAGAAGAGGAAGAAGAAGAAGAAGAATAAAACAGAAGAAGAAAAAGAAGTAGTAGAAGAAGAAGAAGAAGAAGAGGAAGAAGAAGAAGAAGAAGAAGAATAAGAAAGAAGAAAAAGAAGTAGTTGTAGAAGAAGAAGATGATGATGAAGAAGAACAACAACAAGAAGAAGAAGACAAAGAAGAAGAATAAGAAGATGATGAAGAAGAAAATGAAGGGGAGGAAGAAGAAGACAAAGAAGAAAAAGAAAAAAAAGAAGAAGTCGGAGAAGAAGAAAAAGTAGAAGAAGAAGGCGACAAAGAAGAAGTCTAATAACAAGTAAAAGAAGTAGAATAAGAACAAGAACAACAAGAGCAAGATGAAGTAGAAGAATAAGAAGGAGAAGAAGAAGAAGAGGAGGAGGAGAAGAAGGCAAAGAAGAAGAAGAAGAAGAGGAAGAAGAAGAAGAAGAAGACAAACAAGAGGACGAAGATGAAGACGATGAAGAAATAGACGAAGAAGATGAAGAAAAAGAAGATGAAGACGAAGAAGGAGAAAATGAAGAAGAAGAAGTAGAAAAAGAAGAAAATCAAGAAGATGAACAAGAAAAGAAGAACAAAAAGAGGATGACGAAGAAGAAGAAGAAGAAGAAGAAGAAACGGAAGAAAAAGATGAGGAAGAAGAAGAAGAAGATGATGATGATGATCACGATTAAGAAGAAGAAGAAGAAGAAGAAAAAGAAGAAGAAGAAGAAGACGAAGAGGAAGAAGAGGAAGAGGAAGAAGAAGAAGAAGAAGAGTAAGAAGAAGAAGAAGGCAAAGAAGAAGAGAAGAAGAACAAGAAGAAGAAGAAGAGGAATAAGAAGAAGAAGAAGAAGAAGAAGAAGAAGAAGCAGAAGAATTGGAAGAAGAAGACATCGAAGAAGATGAAGACGATGAAGAAGCAAAAGTAGAAGAAGAACTTGAAGAAGAAGATGACGAAGAAGTTGAAGACGAAGAAGAGGAAGAAAAAGACGAAGAAGAAGACAAAGAAGATGAAGAAGAAGGAGACGAAGAAGATGAAGAAGTTGAAGAAGAAAAGATGACGAAGAAGAAGAAATAAAAGAAGAAGAAGAAGATGAAGGCAAAGAAGAAGAAGAAGAAGAAGAAGAAGAAAAAATAGAGGAAGAAGAAGAAGAAGAAGAAGAAGAAGAGGAAGAAAAAGAAGAATAAGAAGAAGAAAAAGAGGAAAAAGAACAATAAAAAGAAGAAGAAAAAGGAGAATTAGATGAAGAAGAAGAAGAAAAAGAGGGAAAATAAGAAGAATAAAAATAAGTAGAAGGAGAATGAGAAGAAGAAGAAGAAGAAGAAGAAGGAGAGGAAGAAGAAAAAGTAGAAGCAGCAAATGTAGAAGAAAAAGAAGAAAAAGAACAAGAAGTGAGAAAAAAAAGAAGAATAAGAAGAATAATAATAATAATAAGAAGAAGAAGAAAAGAAAAAGAAAAAGAAGGCAAAGAAGAAGAAGAAAACGAAGAAGCAGATGACTAAGTAAAACAGAAGAAGAAGAGGGAGAAAAAATAGAAGAAGAAAAAGAAAAAGGCAAAGAAGAAGAAGAAGAAGAAGAAGAAGAAAAAGGCAAAGAAGAAGAAGAAGAAAAAGAAGAAGAACAAGAAGAACAAGAAGATTAAGAAGAAGAAGAATAAGAGGAAGAAGAAGACGATGAAGAAGACAAATGAGAAGAAGATGAAGAAGCGGAAGAAGAAGAAGATGAAGAAGAAGAAGAAGATGAAGAAGAAGAAGAAGAAAAGAAAGAAGAAGAAGAATAAGAAGAAGAAAAAGAAGAAAAGGAAAAGTAAGAAGAAGAAGAACAAAAAGATGGCAAAGATGATGAAGAAGAAGAAGGACAAGAAGAAAAATAACAAGAAAAAAAATAAGAAGCAGGAAGAAGAGAAGAAGAAAAAGAAGAAGAAGAAGGAGAAGAAGGACAAGAAGAAGAAGATGAAGAAGAAGAAAAAGAAGAAGAAAAAGAAGGAAAAAAAGAAGACAAAGAAGATAAAGAAGATAAAAAGAAAAAAAAAGAAGACGACGAAGATGAAGAAGATGATGAAGAAGAAGATGACTAAGTAAATGAAGAAGAAGAAGAAGATGAAGAAAAGGAAGATGGAAAAAAGAAGAAGAGAATGACAAAGAAGAAGAAGAAGAAGAAGGGTGAGAAGAAGAAGATGAAGAAAAAGGCTAAGAAGAAGAAGAAGATGAAGAAGAAAATGAAGTAGAGGAGGTGGAAGAAGATGGAATAAAAGTAAAAGTAGAAGGTGAAGAAGAAGAAGAGGAGGAGGAAGAAGAAGAATAAGATGATGATGAAGAAGAAGAACAAAAAGAAAAAGGAGAAGAAGATGACGAAGAAGAGGAAGAAGAAGAAGAAGAAGAAGAAGAAGAATAAATAAGAAGAAGAAAAGAAGTAGAAGAAGAAGAAGATGATGAGGAAGAAGAAGAAGAAGAAGAATAAAGAAGAAGAAGAAGAAGATGAAGAAGTGGATGGCCAAGAAGAAGAAGAAAATGAAGATGAAGAAGAAGAAGAAGAAAAGAAGAAAAAGAAGAAAGAGATGAGGAAGAAGACGAAAAAGATGATGACGATCACGATTAAGAAGATGATGAAGAAGAAGAAGAAGAAGAAGACAACGAAGAGGAAGAAGAGGAAGAGGAAGAGGAAGAAGAAGAAGAGTAAGAAGAAGACGAACATGAAGAAGAAGAGAAGAAGAACAAGAAGAAGAAGAAGAATTTGAAGAAGAAGATGACGAAGAAGATGAAGATGAAGAAGAAGAAGAAGAAGAAGAAGAAAAAGTGGAAGAAGAAGAAGACAAAAAAGTTGAAGACGAAGATCATGAAGAAGAGGAAGAGGAAGAAGAGGAAGAAGAAGAAGAAGAAGAAGAAGAAGAAGAAGGAGACAAAGAAGATGAAGAAGAAGTTGAAGAAGATGAACAAGAAGAAGAACAACAAAAAGATGAAGAAGAAGAAGAAGAAGAAGAAAGCAAAGAAGAAGAACAAGGAGAGGAAGAAAATGAAGATGATGATGAAGAAGAAGAAGAAGAGGAAGAAGAAGAATAATAAGAAGAAGAAAAAGAGGAAAAAGAACAATAAGAAGAAGAAGAAGAAGAAGAAGAAGGAGAAGAAGATGAAGAAAAAGGAAAATAAGAAGAATAAAAATAAGTAAAAGAAGGAGAAGAAGAACAAGAAAGAGGAGAGAAAGAAGAAGAAGAAGAAGAAGACGAAGTAGACGAAGAAGAAAGAAGAAGGAGAAGAAGATGAAGAGGAAGAAAAAGAAGAAGAAGAAGTACAAGAAGAAGAAGACGAAAAAAAAGTAGACGAGTAAGTAAAAGATGATGATGAAGTAGAAGAACAAGAGGGAGAAGAAACAAAGGAAGAAAAAGAAAAAGTTGATGAAGAACAAGAAAAAAAAGGAGGAGGAGAAGAAGAAGAAGAAGAAGTAGAAGAAGAAGAAAAAGGTGAGGAAGAAGGAAAGAGAAGAAGTAGAAGAAGAAGTTAAAGAAGAAGAAGAAGAAGAAGAAAAAGAAGAACAGGAGGAAGAAAAAGAATGAATAAAACGAGACGAAGAAGGGGAAGAAGAGAAAGAAGAAAAAGAAGAAGAAGAAGAAGTGGAATAAGAAAAAAAAAAGAAGAAAAAAAAATAATAAGAAGAGGAAGATGAAGAAAAAGAAGAAAACAGAGAAGAAGAAGAAGAAAAAGAAGAAGAAAAAGAGGGGGAACAAGAAGAAGAAATGACGAAGAAGAAGAACAAGAAGAAGAAGAAGATGACTAAGAAGACGAAGAAGAAGAAGAAGAAGAAGAAGAATAAGGAGAAGAAGAAGAAGAAGAAGACGTAGAAGAAAAAGAAGATAATGAAGAAGAATAAGAAGAAGAGGAGGAGAAAGACAAAGAAGAAGAAGGAGAAGAACAAGATCAAGAGAAGAAGATAAAGAAGAAGAAGAAGAAGAAGAAGAAGAAAAGGAAGAGGAAGGACAAGAAGAAGGAATGAAAAGAGAAGAAGGAGGAGAAGAAGAGGAAGAAGAAGAAGGAGAAGGAGAAGAAGAAGAAGAAGAAGAAGAGGAATAAGATGAAGAAGAAGATGATGAAGATAATGAAGAAGAATAAGAAGAAGAAGAAGGAGAAGAAGAAAATGAAGAAGAAGAAAAGATAAAGAAGAAGAAGAAGAAGAAGAAGAAAAAGAAGAAGAAGAAGAAGTGTAAAAAGAAGGAGGAGAAGAAGAAGAAGAAGAGGAAGAAGAAGAGAAGAACAAGAAGAAGAACAAGAAGAGGAGCAGGAAGAAGAAGATGACGAAGAAGATGAAGACGAAGAAGAGGAAGAACAAGAAGATGAAGAAGAACAAGAGGAAGAAGGAGACGAAAAGGATGACGATTACCAAGAAGAAGAAGAAAAAGAAGAAGAAGGAGAAGAAGAAGAAGGCAAAGAAGAAGAAGAAGAAGAAGAAGAAGAACAAGTACAAGAAAAAGAAAAAAAAGAAATTGAAGAAGAAGAAAAAGAAGAAGTAGAAAAAGTCAAAAAAGAAGAATATGAAGAAGAAAAAGAAGACGTTGACGAAGAAGAAAAAGAAGAATAACAAGTAGAAGAAGAAGAAGAAGAAGAAGAAGATGAATTAGAGGAAGAAGTAGAAAATGAAGGAGAAGGCAAAGAAGAAGAAGAAGAAGAAAAAGAAGAAGAAGAAAAAAGAAAAAGAAGAGGAAGAAGAAGAAGAAGATGAGGATGATGGTGAAGAAGAAGAAGAAGAAGAAGAAGAACATGAAGAAGAAGAAAAAAAAGAAGTGGTAGTAGAAGAAGAAGAAGAAGAACAAGAAGAAGAAGAAAAAAGAGATGTGGAAGAAGAAGAAGAAGAAGAACACGAAGAAGAGGAAGAATGAGAAAAAGAAGAAAAAGAAGATGAAGAAGAGGAGAAGGAGAAGAAGAGGGTGAAGAAGAAGAAGAAGAAGAAGAATAAGAAGAAGAAGAAGAAAAAGCAGAAGTTGAAGAGAAAGAAGAAGATGACGAAGAAGATGAAGACGAAGAACAGGATGAAGTAGTAGATGAAGAAGAAGAAGAAGAAGAAGGCAAAGAATACCACGAGAAAGTAAAAGAGGAAGAGTAGGAATAAAAAGATGAACACAAAAAAAAGAAGAATAAGAAGAAGAAGAAGGAAAACAAGAAGTAGAAGATGAAGTCGAAGAAAAATATGAAAAAGGAGATAAAAGTAGAAGAAGA
>JAIUJO010000632.1:30000-32500 GCA_023846275.1 Vanilla planifolia
AGGAAGATGAAGAAAAGGAAGAAGAAGAAGACGAAGAACAAGAAGAAGAAGGTGAAGAAGAAGAGGAAGAAGAAGAGAGGAGGAAGAAGAAGAAGAAGAAGAAAGAGAAGAAGACAAAAGATGACGAGGACGAAGAAGAAGAAGAAGAAGAAGAAGAAGAAGAAGAGGAAGAAGAAGAACAAGTACAAGAAAAAGAAGACAAAGAAGATGAAGAAAAAGAAGAAGAAGAAGAAGAAGAAGATGATGATGGAATAAAAGGAGGTGAAGAATGAGAAGAAGAGGAAAAGGAGGAGGAAGAGGAAGAAGACGAAAAAGAAGAAGCTGAAGAAGAATAATAAGAATAAGAATAAGAATAAGAAGAAGAAGAAGAAGAAGAAGAAGAAAAAGAAGAAGAAAGAAGAAGAAAAATGAGTAGAAGAAGAAGAAGACGGAGAAGAAGAAGAAGAAAACGAAGTAAATTAAGAAGAAGATGTAGAAGACAAAGAAGAAGAAGATAAAGAAGAGGAAGAAGATGAAGAGAAGAAGAAGAAGAAGAAGAAGAAAAAGAAGAAGACGAAGAAGAGGAAGACGAAGAAGATGATGAAGAAGAAGAAGAAAAACAAGAAGTCGAAAAAGATGACGATGACGACGACGACGAAGAAGAAGAAGAAGATGGTGAAGCAGAATAAGAAGAAGAACTAGAAGAAGAAGGCAAAGAAGATGCAGAAGAAAAGGAAAAAGAAGAAGAACAAGAAGAAGATGGAATAAAAAGAGAAGAAGAATGACAAAAAGAGGAAAAGGAAGTAGAAGAAGAAGAAGAAGAAGAAGAAAAGAAGATGAAAAAAAGAAGAATAAGAATAAAAAAAATAAGAAGAAAAAGAAGAAGAAAAAGAAGAAGAAGAAAGAAGAAGAAAAAGGAGTAGAAGAAGAAGACGAGGAAGAAGAAGTAGAAGAAGAAGAAGCCGACAAAGAAGAAGAAAAAAAAGAAGAAGAAAGAAGAAGAAAAAGGAGTAGAAGAAGAAGAAGTAGTAGTAGAAGAAGAAGAAGAAGAAAAAGAAGAAGAATAAGAAGTCAAAAAAGAAGAAGAAGAAGGAAAAGACGAAGATGATGATGAAGAAGAAGAAGAACATGAAGAAGAAGAAGAAGAAGAAAAACAAGAAAATTAAGAGGAAGAAGAAAAAGAAGATGAAGAAGAAGAAGAAGAAGATGAAGAAGAAGTGGAAGAAGAAGAAGAAGAAGTGGAAGTGAAAGAAGAAGAAGAAGAATAAGAAAAATAAGATGAGGAAGAAGAAGAAGAAGAGGAAGACAAAGAAGAGGAGGAAGAAGAAGAAGAAGAACAACAACAACAACAATAATAAGAGAAAGAAAAAGGGAAGAAGAAGAAGAAGGAGAAGAAGGAGAAGAAGAAGAATAATAAGAATAAGAATAAGAAGCAGAAGAAGAAAAAGAAGAAGATGACAAAGAAGACCATGACCAAGAAGAAGAAGAAGAAGGAAAAAAATCAATACGAAAAAGAAGAAGAAGAAGAAAATGAAGAAGAAGAAGATGAAGTCGAAGATGAATAAGAATAAGGAGAAGAAGTAAAAAAAGAAGAAGAAGTATATGATCAAGAAGAAGAAGAAGAAGTAGAAGAAGATGAAGAAGAAAAAGAATAAGAAGGAGAAGAAGAAGGAAAAGAACAAGAAGACTATGATGAAGAAGAAGAAGAAAAAGATAGCGATGAAGAAGATAGTGAAGATAAGGAAGAAGAAGAAGAAGAAGAAGAAAAATGGAAGCAAAGAAGAACAAAAAGAAAATGAAGAAGAAGATGAAGAAGAAGAAGGAGAAGAAGAAGAGGAAGAAGAAGAAGAAGAAAAAGAAGAAGAAGATAAAGAAAAACAAAATGAAGGAGAAGAAGAGGAAGAGAAAGAAGACAAAGAAGAACATGACGACTTAAAACAAGAAGAAGAAAAAGACGAATAAGAAGAAGAAGAAGAAGATGAAGTATAAAAAGAAATAGAAGAAGAAGAAGAACACATAGAAGAAGAAGACAAAGAAAAAGAAGAAGGTGAAAAAAATAAGACGAAGAAGAGGATGATGAAAAAGAGAAAAGATAAGAAGATGAACAAGTAGAAGAAGAAGAAGAACAACAATAACAACAACAAGACGAAGAAGGAGCAAAAGAAGAAGAAGAAGATGAATAAAAAGAAGAAGAAGAAGAAGAAGAAGAAAAAGTGGAGGAAGAAGAAGAAGTAGAAGAAGAAAAAGAGGGATAAACTGAAGAAGTCGATGAAGAAGAAAAAGAAAATGAAGACAAAGAAGAAGAAGAAGAACAACAAGATGATGATGATGAAAGGGAAGAAGAAGAAGATGATGAAGAAGAAGAAGGAGACGAAAATGAAGAAGAAGAAGAAGAAGAAGAAGAAGAAAATGAAAAAGAAGAAGAAGAAGAAGTAGTAGAGGAAGATGAGGAGGAAGAAGAAGTACAAGAAGAAGAAAAAGAAGGAGAAGAAGAAAAAGAAGAATAATAAAAAGAAGAAGA
>JAIUJO010000632.1:35000-40000 GCA_023846275.1 Vanilla planifolia
GTAAGAAGAAGAAGAAGATGATGGTGATGATCATGATTAAGAAGAAGAAGAAGAAGAATAAGAAAAAGAAGAAGAAGATAATGAGGAAGAAGAGGAAGATGAAGAATAAGAAGAAGAAGTGAAAGAGTAAGAAGAAGAAAAGAAGAACATGAAGAACAAGAGAAGAAGAAAAAGAAGATGAAGAAGAAGAAGAAGAGGAATAAGAAGAAGAAGAAGAAGTGGAAGAAGAAGACGAAGAAGATGAAGACGAAGAAGAGGAAGAAGAAGAAGACGAAGAAGAAGAAGGAGATTAAGACAAAGAAGAAGAAGAAGAAGAAGAAGAAGAAGATGAAGAAGATGACGAAGAAGAAGAAGGCAAAGAAGGAGAAGAAGAACAAGAAGGCGAAGAAGAGAAAGAAGAAGAAGAAGAAGAAGGAGAAGAAGACAAAGAAGAAGAAGAAGATGATGATAATCATGATCATGATGATGATGATGATGATGATGATGATCATGAAGAAGAAGAAGAAGTTGAAGATGAAGAAGAAGAAGAAGAAGAGGAGGAAGAAGAAGAAGAATAAGAACAGGAAAAAGAAGAAAAAGAATACGAAGAAGAAGAAGAAGAAGAAGAAGAAGGAGAAGAAGATGAATAAGAAGAAGAACAAGGAAAAAAAGAAAAATAAAAATAAGAAGCAGGACGAGAAGAAGAAGAAGAAGGAGAGGAAGAAGATGAAAGAGAAGAAGTAGACAAAGAAAGAAGAAGAAGAAGAAGAAGAAAAAGAAGAAGAGGAAAAAATGAAGAAGAAGAAGAAGAAGAAGGAGAAAAAGAAGAAGAAAAAGAAGACTAAGATGAAGAAGAAGACGACAAAGAAGTTGATTACTAAGTAAAAGATGAAGAAGAAGAAGAAGAAGATGGAGAAGAAGAAGAAGAAGAAGAACAACAACAACAACAAGAAGAAGAAGAACAAGAAGAAGAATATAAAGAAAAAGAAGAAGATGAAGAAGAAGATGAAGAGTCGAAAGAAGAAGAAGAAGAAGAATAAGAAAAATAAAAAGAAAAAGAAGAAGAAGAAAAAGAAGAAGAAGAATAAGAAGAAGAAGAAGAAGAGAAGAAGAAAAAGAAGAAGAAGAAGAAGGAGCAGAAGAAAAAAAAAGAAAAACAGGAAGAAGAAGAAGATGATGATGATGATGACGAAGAAGATAAAGACGACGACGAATGAGAAGAATATGAAGTAGAGGAAGAAGAAGAGGTCGAAGAAGAATTAGAAGAAGAAGAAGAAAAAGAAGAAGAAGAAGTCGAAGAAGAAGAAGAAGAAGAAGTTGATGACGACAAAGAAGAAGAAGAATTATAAGAAGTAGAAGCGAAAGAAGAAGATGAACACAAAGAAGAAGAAGAAGAAGAAGAAAGAGAAGAAGAAAAAGAAGATGAAGAAGAAGATGAAGAAGGAATAGAAGAAGGAGAAGAAGAAGAAAAAGAAGAATAAGAATAAGAAGAAAAAAAATAAGAAGAGGAAGAAGAAGAAGAAGAACAAGAAGGAGAGGACTACAAAGAAGAAGAAGAAGATGATGATGATGAAGAAGTTGAAAATAAAGAAGAAGAAGAAGAAGAAGAAGAAGATGAAGAACAAAAACAACAACAAAAAAAATGAAGAAGAAGAGGAAGAAAAAGAAATATAAAAAGAAGAAAAGAAGAAGAAGAAGAAGATGAAGATGATGAAGAAAAAGAAGAAGAAGAAGAAGTTTGGCGAAGAAGAAGGAAAAGTAGAAGAAGAAGAAGAAGAAGAAGAAAAAGAAGAAGAAGAAGAAAAAGTTGAAAACGAAGGCGATAAAGAAGAAGAAGAACAAGAAGAGGAAGAAGAAGAAGAAGAAGAAGAAGAGGAAGAAGAACAAGAAGAAGAAGATGATGATGATGATGATGGAGAAAAAGAAGAAGAATATGATGAAGATGATGAAGAAGAAGAGGAAGAAGATGGAGAATAAGTAGAAGAAAAGAAGAAATAGCACAATAAGAACAGGAAGAGGAAGAAGAAGAAAAACAAAAAGGAGAAGAAGATGAAGAAGAAGAAGAAGAAAAAGAAGAAAAGCTAGAAGAATGAAAAAAAGAAGTTGGAGTAGAAGAAGAAGAAGACAAAGAAGAATATTAAGATAAAGCAGAAGAAGAAGAAGAAGAAGAAGAAGAATAGAAAGAAGAAGAAGAAGAAGAAGAATAGAAAGAAGAAGAAGAAGAAGAAAAGAACAAGAAAAAAAAGAAGAAGATAAAGAAGAAGAAGAAGAACATGATGATGATGATGTAGAAGAAGAAGAAGAAGAAGAAGAAGAAAATGAAGAAGAGGAAGAACAATAAGGAATAAAAAGAGAAGAAGAAATCAAGGAAGTGGAAGTAGAAGAAGAAGAAGAAGAAGCGAAAAAAGAAGAAGAATAAGAAGTAGAAGATGAAGTAGAAGAAGAAGACGTAGAAGAAGATGATGAAGAAGAGGAAGAAGAAAAAGGAGAAGAAGAAGTAGAAGAAGAAGAAGAAAAAGAAGAAGATGAAGTAGAAGACAAAGAAGAAGAAGAAGAAGAAGAAGAGGAAGCAGAGGAAGAGTAGGAAGAAGAAGAAGCAAAAGCACACGAAGAAGAAGATGAAGAAGAAGAAGAAGAATAGGAAGACCAAGAAGAAGAAGAAGAAGACGAAGATGAAGACGAAGAAGAAGAAGAAGGTAAAGAAGAAGAAGAATACAAAGAAGAAGATAAAGAAGAACAAGACGAAGATGAAGAGAACGTAGAAAAAGAAGAAGAAGAAGAAGGCAACGATATAGAGGAAGAACAAGATTAAGAATTAAACGAAGACGAAAAGATGATGAAGAAGAAGAAGATGATGATGAAGAAAAAGAAGAAGAAGAAGAATAAGAAACAAAAAAATGAAGAAGAGGAAGAAGAAGAAAAGAAGAAGAAGAAGAAGAAGAAAAGAGGAATAAACAGAAGAAGTAGAAGAAGAAGAAGAAAAGAGGAATAAACAGAAGAAGAAGAAGAAGATGATGATGAAGTGGAAGAAGAAGTAGTATAAGAAAAAGATGAAGAAGAAGAAGAAGAAGAAGAAGAAGAAGAAGAAGTAGAAGTTGAAGTAGTAGTTGTAGAAGAGGAAGAAGATGAAGAAGAAGAAGAAGAAGGAAAGAAGACAAAGAAGAAGAAGAAGATCATGATGAGGAAGAAGAAGAAGATAAAGAAGAAGACAAACAAGATGAAGACTAATAAGAGGAAGTTTAAGAAGAGGAAGAAGAAGAAGATGACGAACAAGAAAAAGAAGAATAAGAAGACAGAGAAGAAGAAGTAGAAGAAGAAGAAGAAGGGACAAAAGGTGGAGAAGAAGAATACGAAGATGAAGAAGGCAAAGACGAAGAACAGGAAGACAAAGAAGAGGAAGAAGAAGAAAAAGAAGAAGAAGTTAAAGAAGTAGAAGAGGAGGAGGAAGAAGAAGAAGAAGAAGAGGAAGATGAACGAGAAGAAGAAGAAGAAGAAGAGAAGAAGAAGAAGAAGAAAAAGAAGAAGAAGAAGTAGAAGAAGAAGAAGAAGAAGAAGAAGAACAAGAAGAAGAAGAGGAAGAAGAAGGAAACCAAGAAGAAGAAGAAGATGAAGAAGAAGAAGAAGTAGATGACGAAGAAGAAGAAGAAGAAGAAGAAGAAAAGAAGCAAAAAAGGAAGAAGAAGAAGAAGAAGATGAATTAAATGAAAAAAAAATAAAGAGAAAATGAAGAAGAAGAAGACAAAAATGAGGAAGAAGAGGAGGAGAAGGGGAAGAAGAAGAAGAAGAAGAGGAAGAAGAAGAAGGAAGAAGAAGAAGAAGAATAATAAGAAGAGAAGAAGTTGAAGAAGAAGAAGAAGAAGAAGAAAAAGAAGAAGATGAGGACAAAGAAAAAGGCAAAGAAGAAGAAGAAGTTGAAAAAGATGATGGAAAAGCAGATGTAGTTGAAGACAAAGAAGATGAAGAAGAAGAAGAAGAACTTGACGAAGAAAAAGAAGAAGAAGAAGAAGAGGAAGAAGAAAACGAAGAAGAAGAAGAAGAAGAAGAAGGAAAAGAAGAAGAAGAAGAACAAAAAGAAAAAAGAGAAAAAGAAGTGGAAGAAGTAGAAGAGGAAGATGATGATCATGATGAAGAAGAAGAAGAATAAAAATTGAAAGAAGTGGAACTAAAAGAAGAACAAGAAGAACAAGAAGAGGAAGAAGAAGAAAAAGAAGAAGATGAAGAAGAAGAAGAAGAAGAATGAGAAGAAAATGAAAAAGACTAAGAAGATGATGAAGAAGAAGAAGAAGGAAACACAGTAGAAGTGGAAGAAGATGAAGACATAGAAGAGGAGAAAGAAGAAGATGAAGAAGAAGAAAAAGAAGATCACGGTAACAACGATGATGGAGAAGAAGAAGAAAAAGAGGAGGAAGAAGAAGAACAAGAGGACAAACAAGAACAAGAACAAGAAGAGGAAGAAGAATAAGAAGAAGAAGAAGAAGAAGAAGATGAAGTTCACGAAGAAGAAGAAGAAGGAGGATAAGAAGAAGAAGAAGAAAAAAAGAAGATGAAGAAGAGGAAAAAGAGAAGAAGAAGAAGAAGAAGAAGAAGGGGAAGTAGAAAAAGACAAAGAAGAAGAAGCAGAAGAAGAAGAAGAAGAAGAAGAAGAAGAAGAATTAGAAGAAGAAGAAAAGAAGTAGTGGATAACGAAGAAGAAGAAGAAGAAAAAGAAAAGAAGTGGAAGAGGAAAAAGAAGAAGTAGAAGAAAAAGAAGAATAAGAAGAAGAAAATAAAGAAGAAGAAGACTACAAAGAAGAAGAAGCAGGCAGAGAGGGGAAAGAAGAAGAAGTAGAAGAGAAAGAAGAAGAAGATGAAGAAGAAGAAGAAGAAGAAGAAGGCAAAGAGGAAGAAGACAAAGAAGGAGAAGAGGTGGAACAAGAAGAAGAAGAAGAAGAAGAACAAGAAAACGGCAAAGAAGAAGAAGAAAAAGAAGAAGAAGAAGAAGAAGAACAAGAAGATAAAGAAGAAGAAGAATAAGAGGAAGA
>JAIUJO010000632.1:45000-47500 GCA_023846275.1 Vanilla planifolia
AAGAAGAAGAAGAGGAAGTAGAACAAGAAGAAAATGAAGAAGAAGGAGAAGAAGGAGAAAAAGAAGATGAAGAGGAAGAAGAAGAAGAAGAAGAAGAAGAAGACGAAGAAGAAGAATTAAAGGAGGTTGAAGAAGAAGAAGAAGTGGAAGAAAATGGAGAAGAAGATTCCAAAGAAGAAGAAGAAGAAGAAAAAGAAGAAGAAGAAGGCGAAGAAGAGGAAAACGAAGAAGAAAAAGAAGAAGAAGAAGGAGAAGAAGATGATTTTTAAGAAGAAGAAGAGAAAAGGATGAAAAGGAAGTATATGAAGAAGATGGAGAAGAAGAAGAAGTAGAAGAGGAAGATGTAGCTGAAAAAGAAGAAGAAGAAGAAGAAGAAGAAGAAAAGAAGAAGAAGAAGAAGAAGAAGAAGAAGCAGAAGAAGAAGAAGAAAATGATGAAGCGAGGAAGAAGAAGAAGAAGATGATGACAAAGAAGAAGTTAAAGAAGAAGAAGAGGAAGATTAAGTAGAAGAAAAAAAAGATGAAGAAAAGAAGGATGACGAATCGAAGATGAAGAAGAAGATGAAGACGAAGAAGAAAATGATGCTGATGAAAAATAAGAAGAAGAGGAAGAAGAAGAAGAGAAGAAGAAGGAGAAGAATAGGAAGAAGAAGAAGAAGAAGAAGAAGTAGACGAAATAGAAGAAGGAGAAGAAGAAGAAGAAGAAGAAGAAGAAGAAGAAGAAGTTGATGAAAATGAAGAATGAGAATGGAAAGAAGGAGAAAAAGGTGGAGAAGAAGAAGAAGAAGAGGAAGAAGAAGAAGATTAAGAAAGAGGAGAAGAAGAAGAAGAAGAAGAAGAAGAGAAAGAAGAAGCAAAAGAAGAAGATGGAGAAGAAGTATTAGAAGATGGAGAAGCATAAGAAGAAAATGAAGAAGTAGAAGAAGTAGAAGAAGATGTAGAAGAAGAGGAAGTAGTAATGAAAGAAGGAGGAGAAGAAGAAGAAGAAAAAAAAAGAAGAAGCAGAAGAAGAAAAAGAAGAAGTGGAACAACGAGAAGGTGAACAAGAAGTAGAAGAAGAAGGAGAAGAAATAGGAGAAGAAGAAGGAAAAGAAGTAGTAGAAGAAGAAGCAAAAGAAGAAGTAGAAGAAGAAGAACAAAAAGAAGAAGAAGAAGAAGAAGAAGAAGACAAAGAAGAAGAAGAAGCAGAAGAAGAATCAGAAAAAGAAGAGGAAGAAGAAGCAGAAGAAGAAAAAAGAGAAGAAGAAGCGGAAGAAGAAGAAGAAGAAGAGGAAGGAGAAGAAGAAGAAAGAGGAGAAGAAGAAAAAGAGGGAGAAGAAAAAGAAGAAGAAGAAGAAGAAGAAGAAGATGATGATGAAGAAGAAGAAGAAGAAGAAGAATATTAAGAAGAAGAAGAAGCAGAAGAAGAAGAAGAAGAAGAAGAAGAAGAGAAGAGAAAGAAGAGGAAGAAGAAGGAGAAGGTGAAGGAGAATAAGAAAAACAACAACAAGAAGAAGAAGAAGATAAAGAAGAAGAAGAAGAACATGAAGAAGAAGAAAGAGGAAAAAAAGAAGTAGTAGTAGTAGAAGAAGAAGAAGAAGGAGAAGAAGAAGAAGAAGAAGGAAAAGAATAAAGAAGAAGAAGAAGAAGAAGATGAAGTAGAAGAAGAAGAAGAAGAAGAAAAAGAAGAAGAAGAAGATGTAGAAGAAGAAGAGTAGTAGTAGTAGAAGTAATAGAAGAATAAGAGGAAGAAGAAGAAGAAGAAGAAGAAGAAGAAGACAAAAAAGAAGAAGAAGAAGGAGAAGAAGATGAAGATGGAGAAGGAGAAGGAGAAAAAGAAGAAGAAGCAGAAGCAAAAGAAGAAGAAGAAGAAGAAGAAGAAGAACAAGAAGAAGAAGAAGAAAGTGAAGAAGAAGAAAAAGAAGAAGAAAAAAAATAAGGAGAAGAAGGCGAAGAAGAAGAAGAAGAAAAAGAAGAAGAAGAAGAAGAAAAAAGAAGAAGAAGATGAAAAAGAAGAAGGAGAAGAAGAAGAAGTAGAAGAAGTAGAAGAAGAAGTAGGAGAAGAAGAGGAAGAAGGGGTTGAACAAGAAGAAGAAAAAGAAGAAAATGATAAGTAGAAGATGAAGAAGAAGCAGAGGAAGAAGAAAAAGAAGAAGAAAAGGAAGAAGAAGAAGAAGAAGAAGAAGAAGGAGAAGAATAGGAAGAAGAAGACGAAGAAGAAGAAGTCAAAGAAGAAGAAGAAGGAGAAGAAGAAGAAGTGGAAGAAGAAGATGAAAATGAAGAATGAGAAGGGGAAAAAGAAGGAGAAAAAGGTGGAGAAGAAGAAAAAGTAGTTGAAGAAGAACAAGAAGAGGAAGAGGAAGAAAAAGATGAAGAAGAAGATGAAGAAGAAGAACAAGATGGAGGAGGAGAAGAAGAAGAAGAAGAAGCAGGTATAGAAGAAGAAGAAGAAGAAGAAGAAGCAGGTAAAGAAGAAGAAGAAGAAGAAGAATGAGAAGAAGGAGAAGAAGAAGGAAAAAAAG
>JAIUJO010000632.1:85000-87500 GCA_023846275.1 Vanilla planifolia
GAGAAGAAGAAGAAGAAGACGAAGAAGAGCAAGAAGAAGCAAATTAAGAAGAAGAAAAAGAAGTAAAAGAAGTAGAAGAAGAAGAAAAAGAAGAAGAAGAAGAAGAAGAAGCAGAAGAAGAAGAAGAAGAAGAAGAAGTGGAAGAAGAAGAAGAAGAAGAAGACGGCAAAGAAGAAGAATAAAAAGACGAAGAAGAAGAAGAAGAAAAAAAGTAGTGGAAGAAGAAGATGAAGAAGGAGAAGAAGAAGAAGAAGAAGAAGAAGAAGATGATGATGAAGAAGGCGAAGAAGAATAAGAAAAACAAGAAGTAGAAAAAGTAGAAAAAGGAAAAGAAGAAGAAGAAGAAGAAGAAGCAAAAGTACTAGAAAAAGAAGAAGTAAGACAAGCAGATGTAGAAGAAGAAGAAGAAGAAGAAGAAGAAGTGATAGTAGTAGAAAAGGAAGAAGAAGAACAATAAGAAGAAGATGAAGAAGTATAAAAGAACATGTAAAAGAAGAAGAAGAAGAAGAAGTAGAAGAAGATGGAGAATAAGAAAAAGAATAGAGAGAAGAAGAAGAAGAAGAAGAAGAAGAAGGAGAAAAAGAAGAAGGAGAAGAAGAAGAAGAAGAAGAAGAAGAAGAAGAAGAGGGAGAGTAAGAAGAAGAAGCAGAACAAGAAGAAGAAGAAGATGAAGAAGAAGAAGAAGAAGAGGAAAAAGAAGAAAATGAAGAAGAAGATGTAGAAGAAGAAGAACTAGTAGTGAGAGGAAGATAATAATAATAGTAATAGTAATAATAAGAAAAAGAAGTAGAAGAAGAAGTCGAAGAAGAAGATGAAGAAGAAGGAGGAGAAGAAGAAGGAGGAGAAGAAGAAGAAGAACATGAAGAAGGTGGAAAAAAAGAAGATAAAGTGTAAGAAGAAGAAGAGGAAGGAGAAGAAAAAGGAGAAGATGAAGAAAAAGAAGAAGGAGAATAGAAGAAGAAGAAGAAGAAGAAGAAGAAGAAGAAGATGAAGAAGAAGAAGAAGTAGAAGAATAAGATGAAGAAGAATAAGAATAAGAAGTAGTAGAAGAAGAAGAAGTGGAAGAACAAGAAGAGCAAGAAGAAGAGGAAGATGAAGAAGATGAAGAAGTAGTAGTAGAAGAAGAAGAAGAAGAGGAAGAAGAATTTGAAGACGAAGAAGCCGGAGGAGGAGGAGAAGAAGAAGAAGGAGAAGAAGAAGAAGAAGAAGAAGAAGTAGAAGAAGAAGAAGAAAAAAATAAGTAGAAGAAGAAGAAAGAAGAAAAAGAAGAAAAAGAAGAAGAATAACAATAAGAAGAAGAAGAAGAAGAAGACGAAGAAGAAGAAGAAGAAGAAGAAGAAGTAGAAGAAGAAGAAGAACGTGAACAAGAAGAAGAAGGAGAAGAAAGGGGAGAAGGGGTACAAGGAGGAGGAGAAGAAGAAGAAGAAGAAGAAGAAGAAGAAGATGTGGAAAAAGATGAAGAAGAAGAAGAAGAAGTACAAGTAGAAGAAGATGAAGAAGAAGAAGATGATGAAGAAGAAGAAGAAGAAAAAGAAAAAGAAGAAGAAGAGAAAGATGTAGAAGACGAAGAAGAAGAACTAGAACAAGAAGAAGAAGAAGAGGAAGGAGAAGAAGAGGAAGGAGAAGAAGAAGTAGAAGTATAAGTAGATCAAGTAGTAGAAGAAGGAGAAGAAGAAGAACAACAACTAGAAGAAGTAGTAGTAATAGAAGTAGTCGTAGAAGAAGAAGAAGAAGTAGAAGAAGAAGAACAAGAAAATGAAGAAGTAGAAGAAGAAGAAGAAGAAAAAGAAGAAGAAGACAAACAAGATGATGATGATGATGATGAAGAAGAAGAAGAAGAAGAATTCGAAGAAGAAGAAGCAGAAGTAGAGGACGAAGGAGAAGATGATGATAATAATGATGATGAAGAAGGAGAAGGAGAAGAAAAGAAGAAGAAGATGAAGGAGAAGAAGAGTAAGAAGAGGAAGAAGAAGAAAAAAGGAAATGGGAAAAAAGAAGGGGAACAAGGAGGAGGAGAAGAAGAACAAGAAGAAGAAAAATAAGAAGAAGAAGAAAAAGAAGATGAATAATAATAATAATAATAAGAACAACAACAGCAACGGGAACAATAATAATAAAAATTAATAATAATAAGGAAATGAAGCAGTAGGAGAAGGAGTCAGAGCAGGAGGAGGAGGAGGAGGAGAAGAAGAAGAAGAAGAAGAAGAAAAAGAAGAAGAAGAAGAAGAAGTAGGAGAAGAAGAAGAAGAAGAAGAAGATGAAGAGGAAGAAGAAGAAGAGGGATAAGAATAATAAGAAAAAGAAGACAGAAAAAGAAGAATAAGAAGGAGAAGGAGAAGAAGGAGAATAAGGAGAAGAAAGAAGTGTCAGATTACAAACTTATCTAGTAATAAGAAAACATAAACACCAACTCAAAATGAAAAACATACTGATTCCCGATAACACTTACAAGTGTCAGATTACTGAAAACATACAGGATTATGAACATATAATCCACATA
>JAIUJO010002568.1:0-2500 GCA_023846275.1 Vanilla planifolia
TTCTTCTCCTCCTTTTACTTCTCGTTCTTCTTCTTTTCCTTCTCCTTCTTCTCCTTCTTTTTCTTCTTCTTCTTGTTCTTCATCATCTTCTTCTTCTTCCACTTCATCTTCTTCTTCTTCTTTTGCTTATTCTTCTTCTTCTTCTTCTTCTTCTTGTACTTCTTCTTCTTAGACATTTTGTTCTTCTTCTTCTACTTCTTCTTCTTCTTCTTCTTCTACTTCTTCTTCTTCTTATTCTTCTTCTTCTTCTTCTTCTTCCTCATTTTCTTCCTCTTCTTCTTACTCTTCTTGTTCCTCTTCTTCCTATTCTTCGTCTTCTTCTTCTTCTTCTTCCACTACTTTTTCTTCTTCTTCTTCTACTTCTTCTTCTTCTCCTTCTTCCTCTACTTCATCATCATCTTCTTCTGCTACTTCTTTTTCTTCCTCGTCTTCTTCTTCTTCTGGTGCTTCTTCTTCTTCTTTTACCTCTTCTTGTACTAATACTTCTTCTTCTTCTCCTTCCTCATCTACTTCCTCTTATTCTTCTTCCTCTCCATCTTCTTCTTGTTCTTGTTCTTCTTCTTCTTCTTCTTCCTCTTCCTCTTATTCTTCTTCTTCTTCTTCTGCCTCTTCTTCTTCGTCTTTATCTTCTTCTTTCTCTTCCACTTGTGATCCTCCACCTCCTCCTTTCTTTTCTTGTTCTTCTTCCTCTTCTTCTAATCCTACATTTTCTTCTCCTTCTTCATTTTCTTCTTTTTTTTCTCATTCTTCTTCTCCTTCTCCTTCTACTTCTTCTTCTCCTTCATCTTTTTCTTCTTCCACTTCTTCTTCTTCTTCTTCTCTTTTTTCTTCATCTTCTTCTTCTTCTTCTTCCTCTTAACCATCTTCTTGTTTTCCTTCATCATATTCTTCTTCTACTTTTTCTTTTTCTTCTTTTCCTTATTCTTCCTCTAATTTTCACTTCTTCATCATCATCATCATCATCATCATCATCTTCTTCTTCTACTTCCTCTTCCTCTTCTTCTTCTTCTTCTTCTTGCTGTTCTTGTTCTTCTTCTTTTTTTTTACTTCTACTTCTTCTTGTCCTCCTCCTTTTTCTTCTTCTTTTTCTTCGCATTTGTCTTCTTCTTGTACCTCTTTTTCTTCTTCTTTTACTAATACTACTACTACTTCTTCTTCTTCTTCCTCTTCTTCCCCTTCTACTTCTTTTTCTTCTTTTACTTCCTCTTCTTCTCCCTTCTCTGCTTCTTCATATTCTTCTTCTTCTTCTTCTTCTTCTTCTTCTTCTTCTTTTACCTCTTCTTCTTCCTCGTCCTCCTCTACTTCTTCTTCTTCTGCCTCATAAACATCTTCTTCTTCTTCTGCTTCTTCTTCCTCCTCTTCTCTTTTTTCTTCTTCTTCTTTTACTTCATCTTCTACTTCTTCTTCTTCTACTTTTACTTATTCTTCTTCTTCTTCATCTTCTTCTTCATCATCTTCTTCTTCTTCTCCTTCTTATTCTTCTTTTACCTCTTATTCATCTTCCTCTTATTCTCAATCTTCTTCTTCTTCTTCTTCTTCTTCTTCTTGTTCGCCTTCTTCTTCTTCGTCTTCTTCTTCATCATCATCATCCTCTTCTTGTTCTTCTTCTTCTTCATCTTCTTATACTTATTATTATTATTCTTCTTCTTCTACTTCTTCACCTTCTTATACTTATTATTATTCTTCTTCTTCTTCTTCTTCTTTTATTTCTTCTTCTAATTCTTCTTCTTCTTTTTCTATTTGTTCTTCTTCTTCTTCTTCTTCTTCTTCCTCTTCTTCTTCTTCTTCCTCTTCTTCTTTTGCTTCTTCTTCTTCCTCTTCCTCTTCTTCTTCTTCTACTTCTTCTTCTTGCTCTTGTTCTTGTTCTTCTTCATTTTCTTCCTCTTCTTCAACTAATACTACTACTACTTCTTCTTCTTCTTCTTTTACTTCTTCTTCATCTTCTTCTACTACTACTACTACTTCTTCTTCTTCCTGTACTTCTTCTTCCTCTTCTTCTTCTTCTTCTTCTTCTTCCTCTTTTTTTTTTCATCTATTACTCCTCCCACTTCTTCTTCTTCTTTTTCTTCTCTATTATCTTCCTCTTCTTCTTCTTCTTCTTATTCTTCCTCTGCTTTATCGTCATCTTGTTCTTCTTCTCCTTCTTCTTCTTCTTCTACTTCTACTTCTTGTTCTTCTTCTTCTTCTTCTTCTTCTTCTTCTTCTTCTTCTTCTCCATCTTTTTCTTCTATTTGTTCTTCTTATTGTTCTCCTACTCCTTCTAATTCTTCTTTTTCTTTCTCTACATTTTCATCTTCTTCTTCTTGTTCTTCTTGTTTTTCTTCCTCTTCTATAGCAACTTCTACTACTTGTTCTCCTTCTTCATTAACATCTTCTTTTTCTTCTTCTTCTTCCTCCTCTTCTTCTTCTTCTTCTACTACTACTACAAGTACTACAACTTCCTCTTCTTCTTCCTCCTCTACTTCTTCTTCTTCTTCTTCTGCTTCCTCTTTCTTTTATT
>JAIUJO010002568.1:15000-17500 GCA_023846275.1 Vanilla planifolia
ACTTCCTCTTCTTCCACTTTCCAACTTCTTCCTCTTGTTCTTCTACTTCAAATTCTTCTTCATCATCATCATCATCATCATCTTCTAGTCCTTCTCCTTCTTCTTCTTCTTCCACTTCTTCTTATGCTTCTTCTTCTATTTCTTTCTCTTCTCCTTCTTATTCTTCTTCATCTTCTTCTTCTTCTTCCTCTTCTTTTTCATCTTCACCTTCATTTTCTTCTTCTTCTTCTTCTTCATCTACATCTTCATCATCTTCTTCTTCTTCTTCTTCGTCTTCTTTCTCTTCCTCTTCTACTTTTACTTCCTCTTCTTTATCTACTTCTTGTTTCTTTCATCTTTATAATCATCCCCTTCTTCTTCTTCTTCTACTACTACTACTTCTTCCTCTTCTTCTTCTTCTTCTTCTTCTCTATCTTGTTCTTGTTCATCTTCATCTTTTCCTTCTTCTTCTTCCTCTTCCTCTTCTTCCCCTTCTTCTTGTTCTTCTTCTTCTTATTCATCCCCTTCTACTTCTTCTTCCTCTTATTCTTCAATATCTTCTTCTTTTTCTTCTTCTTCTTCTTCATCTTCTTCTTCTTCTTCTTCTTCTTCTTCTTTCTCTTCTACTTCTTCTTCTTCATCATCTTTTTCTTCCTTCTCTTCTTCTTCTTCTTCTTCTTCTTCTTCCTCAGCATCTTTTTCTGCTTCTTGATCTTCTTCTTTATCTTATTTTTCTTTTTTTTCTTTTTTCGCTTCTTCTTCTTCTTCCTCTTCTTATTCCTTTTATTCTTCTTCCTCTTCTTCTTTTATCTCTTCTTATTCTTCTTCTCCATCCTCGTCTTCTTCTACTTCTTATTATTCTTCTTCTACTACTACTATTACGACAACTACTACTTCTACTACTACTACTACTTTTCTTCTTCTTCTTTTTCTTGTTATTCTTCACCTTCTTCTTCTTCTTCTCCATCTTGTTCTTTTCTTCATCTTTTCCAACTACTTCGTCATCTTCTTCTTTCTCTTCTACTTCTTCTTCTTCTTCATCTTTATCTTCCTTCTCTTCTTCTTCTTCTTCCTCAGCATCTTTTTCTTCTTCTTGATCTTATTTTTCTTCTTTTTCTTTTTCGCTTCTTCTTCTTCTTCCTCTTCTTATTCCTTTTATTCTTCTTCCTCTTCTTCTTTTATCTCTTCTTATTCTTCTTCTTCATCCTCGCCTTCTTCTACTTCTACTTCTTCTTATTATTCTTCTTCTACTACTACTACTATTATGACTACTACTACTTCTACTACTACAACTACTTTTCTTCTTCTTCTTCGTTTTGTTGTTATTCTTCACCATCTTCTTCTTCTCCATCTTGTTATTTTCTTCAGCTTTTCCATCTACTTCTTCATCTTCTTCTTATTCTGCTTTTTCTTCTTCTTCTTTTTCTTCTTCTTCTTATTATTCTTCCTCTTCTCCTTCTCTTTCTTCATCTTCTTCTTCTCCTTCTTCTTCTGCTACTTCTTCTTCTTCTTCCCCTTTTTCTTCTTCTTCTTCTTCTTCTCCTTCTTCTTCTTCTTCTTCAACTCTTTCTTCTTCTTCTCCTTCATCTTCTTCTTCTCCTCCTTCTTCCTCTTATTCTTCCACTTCTAAATTCTCTTTTCCTTCTTCCTCTTCTTCTTCTTCTTCTTCTCCTTCTTTTGCTTCTTCTTCTTGCTCTTCTTCTTCTTCTTCTTCAGCTTCTTCTACTTCTTTTTCTTTTCATTCTTCTTCATCGTCTTCTTCTCCGTCTTCTTCTTCAACTTCTTTTTCTTCTTCTTCATCCACTCCTCCCACTACTTTTTCTTCTTCTTCTTCTTTCTTTTGTTGTTATTGTTGCTGTTGTTGTTGTTGTTCTTCCTCTTCTATTTATTCTTCTTCTTCTTCTTCTTCTTCTTCTCCTTCTCCTCTATCGTCTTCTTCTTCTTCCTCTTTTTCTCTTTTTTCATCCTCTTTTTCTTCCCCTTCTTCTTCATCTTCTTCTTCTCCTTCTTCTTCATCATCATCTTCTTCTCCTTCTTCTTCTTCCTCTTCTTCCTCTACTTCTTCTTCTTCTTCCTCTTCCTCCTCTTCTTCTTCTTCATCTTCTTCCCTTTCTTCTTCTTTTTCTTCATTTTCTTCTTCTTCTTCTTTTTCTGCTTCTAGTTCTTCTTCTTCTTCTTCTTCCTCTTTCTCCTCTTCATTTTCTTCTTCTTCTTCTTCTTCTTCTTCTTCTTCTTTTTATTGTTCTTCTTCTTCTTCTTCTTCTTCTTCAACTTCTTCTTCTTCTTCTTCTTCTTTGTATTCTTCTTCTTCTTCTTCTTCCTCTTCTTCATCTTCTTCATCATCATCTTCTTCTTTTTCTTCTTCTTCTTCTTTTCTTCTTCTTCTTCTTCTTCTTCTTCTTCTTCTTCTTCTTCTTCTACAACTACTTCATTTTTCACATCTTCTTCTTCTTCTTCTGTTTCCTATTCCTCTTCATCTTCCTCTTCTTCTTCTTCCTCTTCCTCTTCGTCTACTACTTCT
>JAIUJO010002568.1:22500-25000 GCA_023846275.1 Vanilla planifolia
TTATTATTATTATTATTATTATTCTTATTCTTCTTCTTCTTCTTCTTCTTTTTCTTCTTCTTCTTCTACTTTTTCTTCTTTTTCACGTTCTTGTTCCTCTACCTCTTCTTCTTCCACGTTTTGGCTTGTTCCACAAATTCTTCTTCTCCTACTTCTCCTTCTTCTTCTTCTCTTTCTTTATCATCATCTTCTACTTCTCCTTCTTCTTCCTCATCTCCTTCTTCTTCTTCTTCTTCATCTCCTTCTTCTTCTTCTTCATCTTCTTCTTCTTCTTCCCCTTGTTCTTCATCTTCAACTTCATTTTCTTCTTCTTTTTATTCTTCCTCATCATCATCTTCATCATATTCTACTTCTTCATCTTCTTCTTCGCCATCTTTTTTTCTTCTTCTTCTTCGTCTTTTCCATCTTCGTCTTCTCCGTCTTCTTTTTCTGCTTTCCCTTCCTCTTCTTTAACTGCTTCTTATTTCTTTTCTTCATCGTAAGCTTTCCCTTCTTCTTCTTCTACTTCTTATTCCCCTTCTTTTTTTTCATCTTCTTCTTCTTCTCCATCATGTTCTCATTATTCTCCCTCTATGCCATATCATTTTCTACTTCGGCTTCTTCTTCTTTTACTTCTTCTTCCTCTTCTTCTTCTCTTTCTTCTTCTTCATCTTCTTCTTCTTCATCTTCTTCTTCTTCTTCTTCTTCTTCATCTACTTCTTCTTCTTCTTCTTTTCTTCATCTTCTACTTCTTCTACTTCTTTCTCTTCTTCTTCTTCTTCGTTTTTGTCTTCCTTTTCTACTTCTTCTTCTTCTACCTCTTCTTCTACTTCTTCTTCTTCTTCTTCTTCTTCTTCTTTTTCTATTTTTCCTCCTTCTTCTTTTGCCACTTCTTCTTCTTCTTCTTCTTCTTTTTCTTCTTCCTTTTTTTTTGTTCCAATTCCTCTTCTTCTTCAACTTCTTCTTGCTCTTCTTTTTCTTCTTCATCTTCTTCTTCTTCTTCTTCTTCTCCATCTTGTTCTCATTGTTCTCCCTCTTTACCTTCTTCTTTTTCTACTTCTTCTTCTTCTTTTACTACTTCTTCCTCTTCTTCCTCTCTTTCTTCTTCTTCATCTTCTTCTTCATCTTCTTTTTCTTCTTCTTCTTTTTCTTCTTCTACTACTACTACTACTTCTTCTTCTTCTTCTTCATCATCAACTTCTTCTTCTTCTACTTCTTTCTCTTCTTCTTCTTCTTCTTCATCTCTGTCTTCCTTTTCCACTTCTTCTTCTTCTACTTCTTCTTCTTCTTCTTCTTCTTCTTTTTCTTCTTCTTCTACTATTTTCCTTCCTCTTCTTTTGCCTCTTCTTCTTCTTCTTCTTCTTCTTCTTCTTCTTTTTCTTTTTCATCTACTATTTTCCTTCCTCTCCTTTTGCCTCTTCTTCTTCTTCTCCCTATCTTTTTATTCTTCTTCCTCTTCTTCTTCTACTTGTTCTTCTCCTTCTTCTACTTCTTTATCTTCTTCTTCTTCTTTTTCTTCCTCCTCCTCTTCTTTTTGCTCTTCTTCTTCTCTTACACATTCATATTCTTCTTCTTCTTCTTCTTCTTCTTCTCCTTCTCATCCTCCTTCACCTTCTCCTTCTTATTCTCCTTCATCTTGATCTTCTTCTTCTTCTTCTTCAACTTCCACTTCTTCTTCTTCGTCGTCATCTTCTTCTTCTTCATCTTTTTCTTCTTCAACTTTTGCTTATTTTCCTTCTTCTTTTTCCTCTCCTTTTTCTTCTTCCTCTTCTCACTCCTGTTCTTTTCCTTCCTCTTCTTCTTCTTTCACTTCCTCTTTTTCTTTTTCTTCTTTTTTTTCCACTTCTTCTTCTTCTTCCACTTCTTCTTCTTCTTATTCTTCTTCTTCTTCCTCATCTTCCTCTTCTTCTATTGCTATTACTACTACTTTTTCTTCTTTTTCTTCTTCTTCTTCTTTTTCATCATCTTCTTCTTTTAGTTCTTCTTCTTCTTCTTCTTCTTCGTCTGCTTCTTCTTCTTCTTCTTCTTCTACGTTTTCTTCTTCCACTTTCAGCTTCTTCCTCTAATTCTTCTTCTGTTAATTCTTGTTCTACTTCTTCTTCTTCTTCTTCTTCATCTTCTTCTTTTTCATCAAATCTTCTACTTCTTCTCTTCATCTTCTTCCTCTTCTTCTTCTTCTTCTTCATCTCCTTCTTATTCTTCTTTGTCTTCTTTTTCTTCTTCCTCTTCTTCTTCATCTTCATCTTCTTCTTCATCTTCTTCTTCTTCATCTTCATCTTCGTCATCTTCTTCTTCTTCATCTTCATTGTCGTCGTCTTCTTCTTCTTCTTCATCTTCGTTTTCTTTTCCAACTTTGTCTTCTTTGTCATCTTCGTCTTCGTTGTCTTCCTCATCTCTTTCTCTTCCTCTTCTTTGTCTACTTCTCCTTATTTCTTTTCTTCTTCGTAGTCTTCCCCTTCTTCTTCTTCTTCTTCTTCTCCTTCTCCTTCTTCTTCTTCTTCTTCTTATTCTCCATCTTCTT
>JAIUJO010002568.1:30000-37500 GCA_023846275.1 Vanilla planifolia
TCTTGTTGTTCTTCTTCTTCATCATCTTCATCTTCGTCAACTTCTTCTTCATATTGATCATCATCATCTACTTCTTATTCATCTTCATCTTCTTTTTCATCTCAATCATCTTCTGCTTCTTCTAATTTCCCCTCTTCTTTTTATTCTTCTTCCCCTTCTTTTTCTTCTTCTTCTTCTTCTCCATCTTATTCTTATTCTTCTTGTTCTTTGCCTTCTTCTTCTTCATTTTCTTCTTCCTCCTCTTCTTCTTCTTCTTCTTTCTCTTCTTCTTTTCTTTCCTCTTCTTCTTATTCAACTTCTTTTTCTTCTGCTTCTCTTCTTCTTCTTCTTTATCTTCTTCTTCTTCTTTTTCTTCATCTGCTTCTTCTTGTTCTTCTTCTTCTATTTCTTCTTGTTCTTCTCCTTCACCTTCTTCTTCTTTTTCTTCTTCTTCTTCTTCTCCTCCTCCTCCTTCTTCACCTTCTCCTTCTCCTTCTCCTTCTTTTTCTTCTACTTCTTCTTCTTCTTCTTCTTCTTCTGCTACTACTACTACTTTTTTCTTCTTTTATTCATCTTCTTCTTCTTCTTCTTTGTCTTCTTCTCCATCTTATTCTTGTTCTTCTTCTTTGTTGCCTTCTCTTTCTTCTTCTCATTTTCTTCTTCTTCTTCTTCTTCTTTTTCTTCTCCATCTCTTTCTTCTTCTTCTACTTGTTTTGTTGTTCTTCTTTTTCTTTTTTGCCTTTTTCTTCTTATTTCCTTATTCTTCTTCTTCTTTTTCTTATCCTACTCCTTCTACTTCTTCTTCTTCTTCTACATCTTCTTCTTCTTCTACTTCTTCTTCTCTTTCTTCTCTTTCTTCTCTTTCTTCTTCTTACTTTTCTTCTTCCTCTTTTTCTTCTTCTTCCACTTCTTCTAATTATTCTTCTACTTCTTTTTCTTCATCTTCTACTTCTTCTTCTTTTTCTTCCTCTTCTACTACTACTACTATTATTTCTTCTTCTTCTTCTTCTTCTTCTTCTTCTTCTTCTTTCTCTTATTCTTTTTATTTTTCTTCTTCTTCTTCTTCTTCTTCTTCTTCTTCTGCATCCTCATAATTATCATCATCTTCTTCTTCTTCCTATTCTACTTCTTATTCTTCTTATTCTTTTACTTCTTCTTCTTCTTCTCCTTCTCTTTCTTCTTCTTCTTCTTCTTCTTCTTCCTTTTCTTTATCATCTTCATCTTCTTCTACTGCTTTATTTCTTCTTCTTCTCTTTCTTCTTCTGCTTCTTCATCTTCTTCTTTGCCTTCCACTTCTAGTTCCTCTTCTTCTTCTACATCTTCTTCTTCTTCCTCTTCTTCTTCTTCTACATCATTTTCTTCTTCTTTTCTTCTTCTTCTTCTTCTACTTCTTCTACTTCTTATTGTTCTTGTTCTTCTTTTTCGTCTCTTTTTTCTCTTTCTTCTTCTTCTTCTTCTTCTTCTTCATCTTCTTCTTAAACTTCTAATTCAACTTCTACTTCTTCTTCCTCTTCTTCTCCTTCTTCTTCTTCATCATCATCATCTTTTTCTTCTTCCTCTACTTCTTCTTCTTCTTGCTTTTCTACTTCTTCTTCTTTTTCTTCTTCTTCATCAATATAATCATCACCTTCTTCTTCTTCTTCTTCTTCTACTTCTTCCTCTTCTTCTTCTTCTTCTTATTCTTCTTCTTCTACTACTTCCTCTTCTTCTTCTTCTTCTTTTTCTTCATCGTGATTTTCTTCTTTTTCTTCTTTTTTTTCTACTAGTTCTTCATCTTTCCCTTGTTCTTCTTGCTCCTTTTCTTTTTCATCTTCTTTTTCTTCTTTTTCATCATTGTCTTCTTCTTCTTCTACTACTTCCACTTCTCCTTCTTCTTCTTCTTCTTCCCCTTGAACCTCATCTTCCACTTCTTCTTTCGCTTCTTCTTTTGCTTCTTCTTCTTCTTCTTTTACATTTGCTTCTTCCTCTTCTACTTCTTCTTCTTCTTCATCTTCTTCTTCTTCTTCTTCTTCTACTACTACTACTATTACTACCTTTACTTCATCTTCTATTATTTCTTCTTCTTCTTCTTCTTCCTCTTCATCTTCCTCTCCTTCTTCTTCTTCATCTTCTTCTATTTCTTCTTCTAGCTCTTCTTCTTCCACTTTTTGTCATCTTCTTCCTCTTCTTCTTCTTCTTCAACTTCTTCTACTTCTTGTTCTTGTTCTTCTTTTTCTTCTTCTTCTTCATCTACTTCTTATTTTTCCTCTTCTTCTTCTTCTTTCTCTTCTTATTCCTTTTATTCTTCTTCCTCTTCTTTGTCTTCTTCTTCTTCTTCTTCTTCTTCTTCTTCTTCTTCTTATTCTTCTTCTTATTATTATTCTTCTTCTTCTTCCTCTTCCTTCACGTCGACTTCTCCTTCTTATTCTTCTTCATCTTTTTCTTCTTTTTCTTCAACTTCTTCTTCCTCTTCTCCGTCTTCTTCTTCTTCTTCTTTGTCTTCTTCTTCTGCTCCTTCTTTATCTTCATCTTCGTTTCCTTCTTCAGCTTCATCTTCTTTATCATCATCTTCATCTTTGTCATCTTATTCTTCTTCATCCTCAAGTTCGTCATCTTATTCTTCTTCTTCTTCGTCTTCTTTTTCATCTTCATCTTCCTCTTCCACTTTCCCTTCTTCTTTATCTGCATCTTCTAAATTTTTATCTTCTTCTTAATCTTATCCTTCTTCTTTTTCTTCTTTTTTTTTCTTCTTCTCCATCTTGTTCTTGTTTTTCTTTTTCTTTGCCTTATCCTTCTTCTTTTTCTTCATTTTCTTCTTGTTCGTCTTCCTCTTTTTCTTCTTCATCTTCTACTACTACTTCTTCCTCTTATTCTTCTCTTTGTTCTTCTTCTTCTTCATCATCATCATCTTTTACCTCTTCAACTTCTTCTTCTTCTTATTCTTCTTCTTCTTCTTCTTCATTATCTTTTTCATCTTCTTCATCATCTTCTTCTACTTCTTCTTCTTCCTCTCCTTCTTCACCTTCTTCTTCTACTTCTTCTTCTTCTTCTTCCTTTTCATCTTCTTCTTCTTTTTCTTCTTCTCTCTCTTATTTTTTTTATTCTTCTTTTTCCTCTTCTTCTTCCTTTTCCTTTTCTTATTCCTCTTCTTCTTCCTTTTCCTTTTCTTATTCCTCTTCTTCTTCTTCCTCTTTTTCTTTGATCACTTCTTATTCTTATTCTTCTTGTTCTACTACTTCTACTTTTCTTCTTCTACTGTTACTATTACTATTCCTACAACTTTTTTGTCTCCCCCCTCTTCTTCTTCTTTTTCTTCTTGTCCATGTTCTTTTTCATCTTCTTCATCATCATCATCATCTTCTTCTTCTTCTCCATCTTGTTCTTGTTCGTCATCTTCTTTGTCGTCTTCTTCTTCATCTTCTCATTCTTCTTCATCTTCTCACTCTTCTTCTTCTTCTTCTTCTTCTTCTTCTACTTCTACTTCTTCTTCTACTTCTTTTTCTTCTTCTTCTGCAACTACGACTTCTTTTTTTCTTCTTCTTCTAGTTCTTCTAATTCTTATTCTTCTTCTTCTTCATCATCTTGATCACCATCATCATCATCTGCTTCTTCTTCTTCTTCTTTTCTTCTTCTTCTTCTTCTTCTTCCTCTTATTTTCTTCTTCTTCTACTACTTCTTCTTCTTCTTCTTCTTCTTCTTCTTCTTCTTCTCTTCCTTCTCATTCTTCTTCTTCTTCTTCTTCTTAAACTTCTCCTTCTTCTTCTTCTTCTACTTCTACTTCTTCTTCTTCCTCTTCTTCTTCCACTTCTTCTTCTTCTTCTTCTTCATCTTTTTCTTCTTCTTCTTCTTCTTTTTTTTCCCTTTCTTCTTCATCTTTTTCTTCTGCCTCTACTTCTTTTTCTTCCTTTTCTTCTTCTTCTTCTTCTTCTTCTTCTTCATTATCATCATCGCCTTCTTCTTCTTCTGTGTCTTCTTATTTCTTTTCTTCTTCGTAAGCCTCCCCTTCTTCTACTTCTCCTTATTCTTCACCTTCTTCTTCTTCATCTTCTTCTTCTTCTCCATCTTGTTTATCTTCTTCTTCCTATTTGCCATCTTCTTCTTCATCTTATACTTCTTCTTCTTCTTTTACTTCTTCTTCCTCCTCTTCTTCTCTTTCTTCTTCTTCATCTTCTTCTTCTTCTTCTTCTTCTTCTTGTTCTACTTCTTCTTCTTCTTCATCATCTACTTCTTCTTCTTCTCCTACTTCTTCTTCATCTTCTTCTTCTTCTTCTTCCTCTCCTTCTTTGTCTTTCTTTTCTGCTTCTTCTTTTTCTACTTCTTTTTCTTTTTCTTCTTCTTCTTCTTATTCTTCTATTTTTCCTTCTTCTTTTGTCTCATCTTCTTCTTCTTCTTCTTCCTCTTCTTATTCCTTTTATTCTTCTTCCGCTACTTGTTCTCTCTTTTTTTTTTTGCCTTCTTCATCTTCTTCTTCTTCTACTTGTACTTCACCTTGTTCTGCTTCTTCTTCATCTTCATCATCATCTTCTTCTTCTTCTTCTTGCACCTCTTCTTCATGTTCTACTTCTTTTATTTCTTCTTCTTCTCCTACTACACATTCTTCTTCTTCTTCTCTTTCCTCTTCTTCTTCTTCTTCTTCTCCTTATCGTCCTCCTTCACCTTCTTATTCTTCTTCTTCTTCTTCTTCTTCTTCTTGAACTTCCTCTTCTTCTTTGTCTTCTTCCTCTTTTTCTTTTTCGTCACCTTCTTCTACATGTTCTTCTTCTTCTTCAAATTCCACTTATTGCCCTTCTTCTTTTTCCTCACCTTTTTCTTCTCCCTCTTCTTACTCCTCATCTTCTCTATCCTCTTCTTCTTCTTCTTTCTCTTCTTCTTCTTCTTCTTCTTCTTCTTCTTCTTCTTTTGCTTCTTCTTCTTCTTCTACTTTTTTTTCTTCTTCTTCTTCTTCCTCATCTTCCTCTTCTACTAATACTACTACTTGTTCTTCTTCTTTTTCTTCTTCTTCTTCATCATCTACTTTTAGTTCTTTTTTTCTTCTTCTTCTTCTTGTTCTTCTTCCTCTTCTTCTTCTTCTTCTTGTTCTTCTTCTTCTTCTTATTCTTCTTCTCCTCCTCCTCCTCCTCCTTATCCTCCTTCTTCTTCTACTAATTCTTCTTCTTCTTCTTTTATGCCTTCTTCTTCCACTTTTCGGCTTCTACCTCAAATTCTTCTTCTTCTTCTAATTCTTCCTCTTAATCTTCTTCTTTTTCATCATCATCTTCTTCTTCTTCTACTACTTCTTCTTCTTCCTCTTCTTTTTTTTTCTTGTTCTTCTTCTTCTTCTCTGCCTTCTTCTTCGTCTGGCTCTTCTTCTTCATCTTTATCTTCATTTTCTTCTTCTTCTTCTTGATATTCATCTTCATCTTCGTCATCTTCTGTGTCTTCATCTTCATCGTTGTTATCTTCTTCTTTTTCTTCTTCTTTGTCTTCTTTTCCATCTTCGTCTTCCTTGTCTACCTCTTCTTCTTTCATTTTGTTTTCTTTATCTGCTTTTTCTTATTTCATTTCTTCTTCGTAATCTTCCCCCACTTCTTCTTCTTCTTCTTCTTCTTCTCCTTCTTCTTCTTCTTCTTCTTCTCCATCTTGCTCTTGTTCATCTTCTTGTTTGCCTTCTTCTTTATGTTCCTCTTCTTCTTCTTCTTAATCTTCTTCTTCTTATTCTCCATCTTCTTATACTTGTTCTTCTTCTTTTTCTTCTTCTACTTTTCCTTATCTTCTTTTTCTTGTTCTCCTTCTTCTTCTTCTTCTTCTTTTTCTACTTCTTCTTCTTCATCATCATTCTCTTCCTCTTCTTCTTCTTCTTCTTCTTCTTCTTTTTCTTCTTCTTCTTCTTCTTCTACTTTTTCTTCTAATTCTTCTTCTTCTTCTTCTTTCTCCATCTTCTTTTTCCATTTCTTCTTATTCCTTTTATTCATCTTCCACATCTTTTTCTGTCTTTTCTTATTCTTCTTCATCTTCCTCTTCTTTGTCTACTTCTTCTTCTGCTTCTACTTCTTCTTAATCTTCTTTTTCTTCTTCTTCTTCTTCTTCTTCTTCTTCTTATTCTCCTTCTCCTTCTACTTCTTCTTCTACAATTATTACTACTTCTACTACAACCAATGCTTCTTCTTCTTCTTCTTCTTCTTCTTCTTGTCCTTCATCTTTTTCTTATTCTTCTTCTTCTTCTTCTTCTTCATCATCATCTTCTTCTTCTTCTTCTTCTTCTTCTTCTATTTCTTTTTCTTCTTCTTCTTCTTATTCTTCTTCTTCTACTACTTCTTCTTCTTTTTCTTCTTCTTCTTCTTCATCTTCTTCTTTTTCTTCTTCTTCTTTATGTTCTTCTTCTCCATCTTCTTCCACTTTCCAGCTTCTTCTTGTAATATTTCTTCTTCTGCTTCTAATTTTTCTTCTACTTCTTCTTCTTCTTCTTCTTCTTGATAATCATCTTCTACTTTTTCTCCTTCTCCTTCTTCTTCTTCTCCTTCTTTTTCTTCTTCTTCTTCTTCTCATCCTCCTCCTCCTTCTTCGCCTTCTTCTCCTTCTTCCTCTTCTTCTTCTTCTTCATCATCATTTTCTTCTTTTTTTCTTCTTCTTCTTCTCTTTCATCATCTTGTTCTTCTTCTCCTTCTCCATCTTGTTCTTGTCCTTCTTCATCTTTGCCTTCTTCTACTTCTTCTTATTCTCCATCTTCTTCTTCATCTACTTCTTCGTCCTCTTCTTCTTCTCTTTCTTCTTCTTCTTCTTCTTCTACTTCTTCTTCTTCTTCTATTTCTTCTTCTACTTCTTTTTCTTCATCATCATCATCATCATCATCTTCTTCTTCTTCTTCTTCACCTTTTTCTTCATCATCATCTTTCTCTTCTTCTTCTTCTTCTTCTTCTTCATCTTTCTTTTCTACTTCTTCTTCTTCTTCTTCCTCTTCCTTTTCCTCTTCATTTTTTTTCTTCTTCTTCTTCTCCTTCTCCATCTTCTTCCTCTTCTTCATCTTCTTCTTCTTGTTTTTCTTCCTTCACCTCATCCTCTTGTTCCTCTTCTTCTTCTTCTACTACTTCTTCTTCAATTTCATTTCATTCTTCTACTTCTTCTTCTTATTCTTTTTCTTCTTCTTCTTCTTCTTCTAATTCTTCTTCTTCTTCTTCTTCTTCTTCTTCCTCTTCATCTCCTTCTTCTTTTCTTCTTCTTCTTCTTCTTATTCTTCTTCTTCTTTTTCTTCTTCTTCTTCTTCTTCTTCTTTTTCTTCCTCTTGTTCCTCTTCTTCTTCTTCTTCTCATTCCTCTTCTTATTCTTCTTCTTCTTCTTCTTCTTCCTCCCTAACTCTTTCTTCTTCTTCTTCTTCTTCTTCTTCTTCTTCTTTTTGTTCTACTTCTTGTTCTCCTTCTCCTTCTTCATCTTCTCCTTCTTCTTCTTCTCCTTCTTCTTCTTCTTCTTCCTCTTCATCTTCTTCAACTTCTCTTATTTTTCTTCTTCTTCTTTTTCCTCTTCTTACTCCTCTTATTCTCCTTCTTTTTCTTCTTCATTTTCTACTTC
>JAIUJO010002568.1:42500-45000 GCA_023846275.1 Vanilla planifolia
TCTTCTTCTTTTTCTTCTTGTTCCTCATAATTGTCATCATCATTTTCTTCTTCTTCTACTTCTTTTTCTTCTTCTTCTTCTTCTTCTTCTACTACTACTACTTTTTATTCTTCTTCTTATTCTTCTACTTCTTCTTCTACTACTACTTCTTCTCCTTCTCTTTCTTCTTCTTCTTCTTCTTCTTCTTCTACTGCTTCTTCTCCTTCTCTTTCTTCTTCTTCTTCTTCTTCTCCTTCTTCTTCTGCTCCTTTGTCTTCCTTTTCTTAGTCATCTTCATCTTCTTCTACTGCTTTATTTCTTCTTCTTCTCCCTCTTCTTACTCCTAATCTTCTCCATCCTCTTCTTCTTCTTCTTTCTCTTCTTCTTCTTCTTCATCTTTTTCTTCTTCTTCTTCTTTTTATGCTTCTTCTTCTTCTTCTTCCACTTTTTCTTCTTCTTCTTCTTCTTCCTTGTCTTCCTCTTCTTCTTCTACTACTACTATTACTGCTTGTTCTTCTTCTTCTTCTTCTTCTTCTTCTACTTCTAATTATTTTTTTTTCTCTTCTTCTTGTTCTTCTTCCTCTTCTTCTTCTTTTTCTTCTTTTTCTTCTTCTCCTTCTTCTTCTCCTCCTCCTACTCCTCCTCCTTCTTCTACTACTACTTCTTCTTCTTCTTCTTCTACGTCTTCTTCTTCCACCTTTCAGCTTCTACCTCAAAAACTTCTTCTTATTATAATTCTTCTTCTTTTTCATCATCATCTTCTATTTCTTCTACTACTTCTTCTTCCTCTTCTTTTTCTTCTTGTTCTACTTCTTCTTCTTCTTCTTCTTCATTCCTTCTTATTCTTCTTTCTCTTCTTCTTCTTCTTGCCATTCTTCTTTATCTTTATCTTCATTTTCTTCTTCATCTTCTTCTTCATCTTCATCATTGTTATCTTCTTATTTTTCTTCTTCTTCATCTTCTTTTCCATCTTCATCTTCTTTGTCTACCTCTTCTTCTTTCTCTTCCTTTTTCTTTATCTGCTTTTTCTTATTTCATTTCTTCTTCGTAATCTTTCCCCTCTTTTTCTTCTTCTTCTTCTTCTTCTTTGCCTTCTTCTTTTTTCTTCTACTTCTTTTTCATCATCTTCTTCTTTTTATTCTCCTTCTTCTTCTACTTGTTCTTCTTCTTCTTCGTCTTCTACTTTTCATCATCTTCTTTTCCTTGTTCTCCTTCTTCTTCTTCTTTTTCATCTTCTTCTTCTTTTTCTTCATTTTTCTCTTCCTCTTCTTCTTCTTCTTTTTCTTCTTCTTCTTTCTCCATCTTCTTTTTCCATTTTTTCTTATTTTTCCTCTTCTTATTCCTTTCATTCTTCCTCCACTTCTTTTGCTATCTTTTCTTATTCTTCTTCTGCTTCCTCTTCTTCATCCACTTCTTCTTCTCCTTCTACTTCTTCTTCATCTTCTTTTTCTTCTTCTTCTTCTTCTTCTTCTTCTTCTTCTTCTTCTTCTTCTTCTCCTTCTTCTTCTTCTTCTACAACTATTACTAATACTACAACTGCAACTACTCCTTCTTTATCTTCTTATTCTTCTACATCTTCTTCTTCCTATAATACTACTTCTTCTACTTCTTTTTCTTCTACTTCTTCTTCCTCTTCTTCATCTTCTACTTTTTCTCCTTCTTCTTCTTCTTCTTCTCCTTCTTCTTCTTCCTCCTCTTCTTCTTCATCTTCATCATCATTTTCTTTTTCATTTTCTTCTTCTTCATCTTCGTCGTCTTCTTCTTCGCCTTCGTCTTTGTCACCTTCTTCGTCTTCTTTTTCTTCATCTTTTTTTCCATCTTCCTCTTCTACTTTCTTTTCCTCTTCTTCGTCTGCTTCTTCTTATTTCTTTTCTTCTTAGTATTCTTCCCCCCACTTCTTCTTCTTCTTCTTCTTCCCTTTCATCATCTTCTTCTTCTTCTCCTTCTCTATCTTATTCTTGTCCTACTTCATCTTTCCCTTCTTCTACTTGTTCTTATTCTCCTTCTTCTTTTTCTTCATCTTCTTCTACTTCTTCTTCCTCTACTTATTCTCTTGCTTCTTCTTTTACTTCTTTTTCTTCTTCTACTACTACTACTTCTTCTTCTACTTCTTCATTGTCATCATCATCTTCTTCTTGTTCTTCTTCTTTTGCTTGTTTTTCTTCTTCAATTTCTTCGTCTTCTTTCACTTCTCTTCTTCTTCTTACACCTCTTATTCTCCTTCCACTTCTTCTTTGTTTTCTACATCTTCTTCTTCTTCTTCTTCTCCTTCTTCTTCTTCTTCATTTACTTGTTCTTGTTCTTCTTCTTCTTCTTCTAGTACTAGTACTACTTCTTCTTTTTCTTCTTCTTCTTCTTTTAGTTCTTCTTCTTCTTCTTCTTTTTCTTCTTCTACTTTTTCTTCTTTTTCTTCTTCTTCTTTTCCTTCTTCTTCTTCTTCTTCTTCTTCTTCTTCTACTTCTTATTCTTCTTCTTCTTCTTCTTATTCTTCTTCTTCTTCTTCTTCTTCTTCGCCATCTTC
>JAIUJO010002568.1:60000-65000 GCA_023846275.1 Vanilla planifolia
TTCTTATTATTGTTGTTGTTGTTGGTTTTGTTCTTCTTCTTCTTCTTGTTCTTATTCTTATTCTTCTTCTTCTTCTTCTTCTTCCTCTTATTTTCCTTCTTTCTCCTTTTCTTCTTCTTTTTCCTCTCATCATTCCACTTGTTCTTCTTCTTCTTCTTCTACTTTCACTAATTTTTCTTCTTTTGCTTCCACTTTTTCTTCATCTTCTGCTTCTTCTTCTACTTCTTCTACAAGTACCACTATTGTTACTACTACTACTTCAACTACTACTTTTCCTCTTCTTTTTCTTCTTCGTCTTGTTCTTCTTCCCCTACTACTTCTTCTTCTTCTTCTCCTTCTTCTCCATCTTATTCTTTTTCTTCTTAATATTAGCTTTCTCTTCTTCTTCTCCTTCTTCTTCTTCTTCTTATTATTCTTCTTCTTCTTCTTCTTCCACTTTCCTTCTCTTTGTTCTTCTTCTTCTACTTCTCCTTTTTCTTCTTCTCTTACTTCTAATCCTCCATCTTCTTCTACTCCTTCACTTTCTTTTTCTTCTTCTACTTCTCCTTCTTCTTCTTCTTCTTCTTGTCTTTCTTGTTCTTCTTCTTCTTATTTTTCTTCATCATCATCACCATTTTCCTCTTCTTCTTCTTCTTCTACTTCTACTTCTTCTTCTTTTCCTCTCTTTTTCTTTTTGTTTTTCTTGTTATTTATCCTACTTTTCTTATTCTCCTTCTTCTTATTATTTTTCTTCACGTTCATCATCATCATCATCATCATCATCATCTTCTTCTTCTTCTTCCTCCTCATCTTCTACTTCTTCTACTTCTTCTTCTTCTTCAATTTCTTTTTTTTTCTTCTTCTTCTTCTTCTTCCCCATATTTTTCTACTTTTTTCCTCTTCTTATTCTTCTTCCTCTCCTTAATCCTCTTCTTCTTCTTCCTCTTCTTCTTCTTTCTCTTCATCTTCTTTGTCTTCTTCTTGTTCTTCTTCTTATTCTACTACTTCTTATGCTTCTTTTTCTTCTTCTTATTCCTCTACTTCTTCTTCTTCCTCTTCTTCTTCTTCTTCTTCTTCTTCTATTTCCACTACTACTACTATTTTTCTTCTTCTTTTTCTTCTTCTACTTCTTGTTGTTGTTCTTCTTCTTTTCCTTCCTCTTACACTTCTTCTTCTACTTCTTCTTCTTCCTCTAACTCTTCTTCTTCATCTCCTTCTTCTTCTTATTCTTCTTATTCTTCTTCTTGTTCTTCTTTTCTTCTTGTTGTTCTTCTTCTTCTACTTCTTCTTGTTCTTGTTCTTCTTCTTCTTCTACTTATTCTTCTTCTTCTTGTTCTTCTTCTTCTTCTTCTTCTTCTTTTTATTCTACTTTTTCTTCTTCTTTTGCTCCTCCTAATTTTTCCTCTTCCTCATCCTGTTCTTCTTCTTCTTGTTATTATTCTTCTTCTTTTTCTTTTTCTTCTTTGTCTTCTTATTTCTCTACTCTTTCTTGTTCTTCTTTTCTTCTTCTTTCACTCCTTCATCATGACCATCTTCTTTTTCTTCTTCTACTTCTACTTCTACTTCTACTTCGTCTTTTAGTATTTCTTCCTCCTCTTCTTCTTTCTCTTCTTCTTCTTCTTCCTTTTCTTCTTCCTCTTCTTCATCTTCCTCTTCTTCTTCTTCTTCTTCATCTTCTTTTTCCTCTTCTTCTTTCTCTTCATCTTCTTCTTCCTCTTCTTCTTCCTTTTCTTCTTCTTTTACTACTACTTCCTCTTCCTCTTCTTCTTCTTTTTCTTCTTCTTCTTCTTATTCTTGTTCCCCTTCTTCTTCTTCTTCTTCTACTACTACTACTACTATTACTACCACTACTTCTATTTAATATTCCAATTTTCTTCTTCTTTTTCTTATTCTCCTTTCTCTTCCACTTACTCTCCCTCTTCTTCTTCTTCTTCTTCTTCTATTTCGTCTTCTACCTCTTCTTCTTACAATTTATGACTTCTTCTTCCTCTAATTCTTCTTCTTCTATCACTTACTCTCTTTCTTCTTCTTCTTCTTCTACTTCTTCTTCTTCTTTTTCTTCTCCTTCCTCTTCTTCTTCTTCTTCTTCTTCATCTTCTTCTGCAACTTATTCGTCTTTTGCTACTTCTTCCTCTTCTTCTTCATTTTCATCTTCGTTTTCTTCTTCTTCTTCTTCTCCTTCTTCATCTTCATCATTTTCTTCTTCTTCATCTTCATATTCGACGTCTTCTTTTTCTTCTTCTTAGTCTTCTTTTCCATCATCGTTGTTTTTGCCTTCCTATTCTGCTTTCTCTTCCTCTTCATCTTTTTCTACTTTTGCTTCTTCTTTTACTTCTTCTTCTTCTTCCTCTTCTTCCTATTCTTCTTCTTCTTCCTTCTCTTCTTCCTCTTCTTATTCTTCTTTCACCTCTCCTTCTTTCTCTACTTCTACTTCTTCTTCTTCTTCTTAAACTTCTTCTACTTCTTCTTGTCAATCATCTTTTTCATCTTTTACTTCTTCTCTTTCTTCCTCTTGTTCTTCTTATTCTTCTTCTTTTTCTTCTTCCTCTTCTTCTTCTTCATGTTCTTCTTTTTCTTCGTCTTCTTGTTCCTCTTCTTCTTCTTCTTCTTCATCACCTTCCTTTTCTTGTTCTTCTATTCTTCTTCTTCTAGTTCTTCTTCTTCTTCTCCTTCTATTTCATCTTCTCCTTCCTCTACATCTAATTCTTCTTTTTCTTCTTCTTCTTCGCCTTCTCCTTCATCTTCTTCTTCTTCCTCATCTTGTTCTTCTCCTTCTTCTCTTTCTTCTCCTTCTTATTTTTCTTCTCGTTCTTCTTCTTCGTCTTCTTCTTCTCCTTCTTCTTCTTTAACTTCTTCTTCTTCAACATCTTCCTCTTCTTCTTCTTCCTCTTCCTCATCTTCTTATTCCTCTACTCATTCTTTTTCTTCATCTCCTTCTTCTTTTACTTCTTCTTCTTCTTCTCATTCTTATTCTTCCTATTCTTCTCCTTCTTATTCTTCTCCTTTTTCTTCATCTTTTTCTTCTTTTTGCTTCTTCTTCTTCTTCTTTCTCTTCCTCCTCCTCTTCCTTTTCTTCTTCGTCTTGTTCTTCTTCTTTTCCTTCTTCTTCATCATCTTCTTCTCCTTCTTCTTCCTCATCTTCTTCTTCTCCTCCTCCTCCTCCTTCATCATCATCATCTTCTTCTTCTTCTTCTTCTTCTTCTTCCTCTTTTTCTTCTTTTTCTTCTTCTTCTTCTTCTTCTTCCACTTCTTCATCTTCTTCTTCTCCTTCTTCTTCCTCCTCTTGTTCTTCTCCATCTTCTTATTCTTCTTCTTCTTCCTCTTCTTCTTCCTCTTCCTCTTCTTCTTCTTCTTCTTCTTCTTCTTCTTCTTGTTCTCCTTCTTCTTCTTCTTCTTATTCTTCTCCTTCTTCATCATCATCATCTTCTTCTTCTTCTTCTTCTTTATCTTCATCTTCTTCCTCTTCTTCTTGTTCTACTTCTTCTTCATCATCATCATCTACTTCTTCTTCTTCTTCTTCTTCTTCTTCTTCTTATCCTTCCACTTCTACTTCTTCTTCTTCTTCTTCTTTTTCTTCTTCTCATTCTTCTACTTTTTCTTCTTCTTTTTCCTCTTCTTCTTCTTCTTCTTCTTATTCATCTTCTTATTGACCTCCTCCTTCTTCACCTTCTCTTTCTCCATCTCGTTCTTCCCCTACTGCTTCTTCTTCTTCTTCTACTTCTCCTTCTTCTACTGCTTCTTCTTCTACATCTTCTTCTTCATCTTCTTTCTCTAGCTCTTCTTCTTTATCTTCTTCTTCTTCTTCTTCCTTCTTCATCTTCTTCTTCTTGTTTTTCTTGTTCTACTTTTCCTCTTCATCTTCTGCTTCCTCTTCTTATTCCTCTTCTTCTTTTTCTTCCTTTTCTTCTTTCTCTTCTTCTTCTTTTTCTTCTTCTTCTTCTTCGTTGTGTTTTTCTTCTTCTTGCTCCTCTTCTTCTACTACTACGACTATTTATTCTTCTTCCTTTTCTTCCCCTTCTTCTTCTTCTTCATATTCATATCACTTACTTCTTCTTCTTCTTCTTCTACTTCCTCTTCTTCTTCTCTTCTTATTCTTCTTCCTCCTCTTCTTCTTCTTCTTATTCCTCTTCCTTTTCTTCTGATTCTTTTTCGTCTTCTTTTTCTTCTTCTTCGACCTCTTCTTCTTCTTCTTCTTCTTCTTCTGCTTTTTCTTCTACTACTTCTTATTCTTATTCTTCTTCTTCTTCACCTTATTCTTCCTTTACCTCTTCTTCTTCCACTTTCTGACTTCTTCGTAGAATTCGTCTTCTTATACTTCTCCTTCTTCCTCTTCTTCCACTTCTTCTTCTTCTTCCTCTTCATCTCTTTCTTCTTCTTCTTCATTTCTTCTTTCTCTTCCTATTCTTCTTCATCTTGATCTTCGTTTTCTTCTTCTTCTTGTTCCTCATCATCATCTTTGACATATTCTTCTTCTTCATCTTCATCGTATTCATCATCATCTTCTTCTTCTTCTTCAACTTCTTTTCCATCTTCGTCTTCTTTGTCTTCTTCTTCGTAAGCTTCCCCTTCTTCTTCTTCTCCTTCTTCTTCACTTTCTTCTTCTCCAACTGGTTCTTGTTCTTCTTGCTCTTTGACTTCTTCTTCTTCTTTTTCTTCCTCTTCTTCTTCCTCTCCTTCTGCTCCTTCTTCTTCTTCTTCTTCTTCTTCTTTGCCATTTTATTTTACTTCTTCTTCTTCTTCATCTTCTTCTTCTTCTTCTTCTTCTATTTTTCTTTCTACTTCATTTGCCTCTTTTTCATCTTCTTCTGCTTCTCATTCCTTTTATTCTACTTCCTATTCTGCTTCTATCACTTCTTATTCTTTTCTTCTTCCACATCTTCTTGTGCTTGTTCTTGTCTTTCTTCTACTTCTTCTTCATCTTCTTCTTCTTCTTCTACTTCTTCCTCCTCTTCTTCTTGTTGTTATCCTTCTTCTATTTCTTCTTCTTCTTCTCCTACATCTCCTTCTTCTTCTTCTTCTTC
>JAIUJO010002568.1:77500-80000 GCA_023846275.1 Vanilla planifolia
CATCATCTTCTTCATCTTCTTCATCTTTTTCAAATTCTTCTTTTTTTCTTCTTCTTCTTAAACTTATTCTTCTTCTTCTTCTACTTCTTCTTCTTTCTCTTCTTCTTCTTCTTCTTCTTCTTCTTCTTCTTCTACTTCTTCCACTTTTCCTCTTCTTCATCTTCTTCTTCTTCCCCTTCCACTTCTTCTTCTTCTTCTTCTTTTGTATCTTCTTTCTCTTCTGTTTCTTCTTCTTCTTCTTCCTCTGCTTCATCTTCTTCTTCTTCTTCTCCTAAATTGTTCTTCTTCTGCTTCTTCTTCTTTTTCTTCTTCTTCTTCTCAATTTTCTTCATCTTGCTCGTTTTTGACTTCATCATCTTCTTCTTCTTCTTTTTCTTCATCTTCTTCTTCTACTTCTACCTCTACTTCTTCATCTTCTTCTTATTCCACTTCTTTTACTTCTTCTTCCTCTACTTCTTCTTCAACTGCTTCATCATTTTTTACTTGTTCTGCTTCTTCTTCTTCTTTTTCTTTGTCTTCTTCTTCTTCAACATCTTCTTCTTCTTCTTCTTCTTCTTTTTCTTTTACTTCTACTTCTTCATCTCCTTCTTCTTCCCCTTCTTTTATTACTACTTCTTATTATTGTTGTTGTTCTTCTTCTTCTTCTTCTTCTACTCCTCCTTTTTCTTCTTCTTCTTCTTTTTCTGGTTCTTCTTCTATTATTTCTTCTTCTTCTATTTCACCTTCTTCTTCATCATCTGCTTCTTCTTCTTCTTCATCATCATCTTCTTATTCTTCTTCATCATCTTGTTCTTCTTCTTATTCTTTGTCATCTTCATCTTCTTCTTCTCCTTCTTTTTTTTCTACTACTACTACTACTTCTTCTTCTTCTTATGAACCTCTTCCCCCTTCTCTTTCTCTATTTCTTCTTTTCTTCTTCTTCTTCTTATTCCTCTTCATCTTCTTCTTCTTCTGCTTCTTCTTCCTCTCTTACTTCTTCTTCTTCTTCTTCTTCTTCTTCTTCTCATTCTTCTTCTACTACTACTTCTTCTTCTTCTCCTTCTTCTTCTTCTTGTTCTTCTTCTTCTTTTTCTTGTTCTTCCTCTTCTTCTACCTTTACTTCTTCTATTTCTTCTTCTTCTTCTTTTTATATCTCTTCTTCTTCTTCTTCTTCTTGTTCTTCTTCTTCTTCTTCTCTGTCTCCTACTTCTTCTTATTCTTCGACTTCTTCTTCTTTTGCTTTTCTTCTTCTTCTTCTTTATCTTTTTCTTCTTTTTCTTCTTTTTCTTCTATTTCTCCTAGTACTTCCTCGTCTCTTTCTACTTCTTCTTCTTCTTCTTTTTCTTCCTCTTCTTCTTATTTTTCTTCTTCTTCTTCTACTTATTCTTCTTCTTTTTCTTCTTCATAATCTTCTTAATTATGATTATTATCATTTTCTTCTTCTTCTTCTTCTTCTTCATCATCATCTTATTCCTCTTTTCCTTCTTCTTATTCATCTTTTACATCTTCATCTTCTTCTCCTTCTTCATCTTCTTCTTCTTCTTCTATTTCTCCTTGTTCTTCTACTTCGTCTATCTCTTCTTCTTCCTCTTCTTCTTCCTCTTCTTCTTCCTTTTCTTCTTCTTCTTCTTTTCTTCTTCTTTTCTTCTTCCACTTCTTCTTCTTCTTCTTCCTCTTCTTTTTCTTCCTCTTCTTGTTCCTCTTCTTTTTCTTCTTTTACTTCTTCTTCTTGTTGTTCTTCTAGTTCTTCTAGTTTTTCTAGTTCTTTTAGTTCTTCTTCTTCTACTTCTTCTTTTTCTTCCTCTACTTCTACTTATTCCTCTTCTTCTTCTTAATCTTCATCTTTTTCATCATCTTCTTCTTCATCTTCTTCATCTTTTTCAACTTCTTCTTTTTCTTCTTCTTCTTCTTGAACTTATTATTCTACTTCTTCTTCTTCTTTTTATTCTTCTTTCTCTTCTTCTTCTTCGTTTTCTTCTTCTTCTTACTCTTTTCCTCTTCTTCAACTTCTTCATCTTCTCTTTCCACTTCTTCTTCTTCTTTTTCTTCTTCTTCTTTCGTATCTTATTCCTCTTCTGTTTTTTCTTCTTCTTCTTCCTCTGCTTCATCATCTTCTTCTTCTTCTTCTCCTAAATTATTCTTCTACTTCTTCTTCTTCTTCTTGTTCTCATTTTTCTTCATCTTGTTCTTTTTTGACTTCTTCTTCCTCTTCTTCCTCTTCTTCTTATTCTTCTACTTCTACTTCTACTTCTTCATCTTCTTCTTATTCCACTTCTTCTTCCTCTACTACTACTTTTTCTTCTTCTTCTTCTTCATTTTCTACTTGTTCTTCTTCTTATTCTTCTTCTTCTTTGTCTTCTTTTTCTTCAACATCTTCTTCTACTTCTTCCTCTTCTTCTTCGTCTACTTCTACTTCTTCATCTCCTTCTTCTTCCCCTTCTTTTATTACTACTTCTTATTCTTGTTGTTTTTGTTGTTCTTCTTCTTCTTCTACTCCTCCTTTTTCTTCTTCTTCTTCTAC
>JAIUJO010002568.1:85000-92500 GCA_023846275.1 Vanilla planifolia
TCGTCTTTATCATCACGAACATTTACTTCTTCTTCTTTTTCTTCTTCTTTTTCTTCTCCTTCTTCTTCTTCTTCTTCTTCTACTACTTCCTCTTCTTCCTCTACTTCATCATCATCATCATCATCATCATCTTCTTCTTCTTCTTCTTCTTCTTCTCCTTCTCCTTCTCCTTCGTCTTCTTCTTCTTCTTCTTCTTCTTCTTGTACTTCTTCTTCTTCTTTTCCTCTTCTACTTCTTCTTATGCTTCTTCTTCATCTTATTCTTCTTCTTATTCCTCCTCTTCTTCTTCCTCTTCTTCTTCTTCTTCTTCTTATTCCTCCTCCACTTCTTCCTCTTCTTCTTCTTCTTCTTCTTCTTCTTCTTATTCCTCCTCCACTTCTTCCTCTTCTTCTTCTTCTTCTTCTTCTTCTTCTTCTTCTTCCTCTTCTTCTTACTCCTCTTCGTCATCATCTACTTCTTCTTGTTCTTGTCCTTCTTCTTCTTTCTCTTCCACTTCTTCTTCTTCTTCCTTTACTTCTTCTTCTTCTTCTTCTTCTTCTTGTTCCTCTTCATCGTCATCTTCATTGTCTTCCACTTCTTCCTCCTCTTCTTTTCTTTATCTTCTTCTTCTTCTTCTCTTTTTTCTTCTTTTTGTCATTCTTCTACCACTTCTACTACTTCTTCATCATCTTATTCTTCTTCTCCTTCATCTTCTTCTTTTAGTACTACTACTACTACTTTTTCTTCTTCTTCTTCTTCTTCTTCTTCTTTCTTTTCATCCTCTTCTTCTTCTTCTTCTTCTTCAACTTCCCCTTCTTCTTCCTCCTCTGCTTCTTCTTCTTCCTCTTCCTTTTATTCCTCTTCTTCTTCTTCCTTTTCTTCTTCTTCTTCTTATTGTACATCTTCTTTGTCTTCTTGTGATCCTTCTCCTCTTTATTCTACTTGTTCTTCTACTACTATTCTTCTTCTTCTTCTTCTACTACTTTTCTTCTCCTTCTTCTTCTTCATTTTCTTCTTCTTGTTCTCGTTTTTCTTCTTCTCCATCTTCTTCTTCTTCTTGTTCTTCTTCCTCGTCTTCCTCTATCTTTTCCTGTTCTTCTCCTTCTCCTTCTGCCTCTTCTTATACTTCTTTTTCTTCTTCACCTTCATTTTCTTCTTCTTCTTCTCCATCTTTATCTCCTTCTTCTTCTTCTACTTCTTTTTGTTCTTCTTCTTCTTCTTTCTCCTCTTCTTCTTCTTCTTTCTCTTCTTCTTCTTCTTCTTCTTCTTCTTCTTTTTCTTCTTCTTCTTCTTCCTTTTCTACTTATTCTTTTTCTTTTTCTTTTTCTTCTTCTTCTTCCTCTTCGTCATAATCTTCTTCTGCTTCTTCTTGTTCTTGTTCTTGTTCTTCTTCTAGTTCTATTTCTTCTTCTTCTTCTTCTTCTTCTTCAACATCTTCACCTTCAATTTCATCATCATCTTCTTCTTCTTTTTCTTCTTCTTCCTCTTTTACAACATCTTCCACTTCTTCCTCTTCTTCTTCTATGAATACTACTTCTTCTTCTTATTCTTCTTCTTCTTCTTCATCTACTTCTTCTTCTTCTCTTTCTCCTTATTCTTGCTTTTCTTCTATATGTTTCTCCTTACTCTTGCACCTCTTATATCTCTTCTTCTTCTTCTTCTTCTTCTTCTTCTTCTTCTTATCCTTCTTCTTCTTCTTCTTCTTCTTCTTCTTCTTCTGCTTCTTCTTCCTCTACTTCTTCTTTCTCTTCTTCTTCTTCTTCTTCTCCTTCTCCTTTTTTTCTTCTTATACTTCTTCTTCTTCTCCTTGTTCTTCTTCTTCATCTTCTCAGTCTTCTACTTCTAATTCTTCATTTTTTGTTCTTCTTCTATATCTTCTTCTTCTTCCCCTTTCTCTTCCCCCTTCTCTTCTCCTTCTTCTTCCTTTTCTTCTTCCTCCTCTGCTTCTTCTTCTTGTTCTTGTTCTTCTTCTCTTTCTTCTTCTTCCTCTTCCTTTTATTCCTCTTCTTCTTCTTCCTTTTCTTCTTCTTCTTCTTCTTCTTCTTCTTATTGTACATCTTCTTTGTCTTCCATTGATCCTTTTCCTCTCTGTTCTACTACTACTTCTTCTTCTTCCTCTTCTTCTTCTTCTTCCTCCTCATCATCTTCTTCTTCTACTTTTTCTTCTCCTTCTTCTTCATCTTCTTCTTCTTGTTCTCGTTCTTCTTCTTCTCCATCTTTTTCGTCTAATTTTTCTTCTTCTTCTTATTCTTCTTCCTCGTCTCCTTCTATCTCTTTCATTTCTTCTCCTTCTCCTTCTCCTTCTCCTTCTCCTTCTGCCTTTTCTTATACTTCTTTTTCTTCTTCTTCTTTATTCTTCACCTTCTTCTTCTTCTTCTTCTTCACCATCTCCATCTCCTTCTTCTTCTTATACTTCTTTTTTTTCTTCTTTTCTTCTTCTTCTTCTTCTTCTTATTTTACTTCTTCTTCTCCTTCTTCTTCTTTCTCCTCTTCTTCTTCTTCTTTCTCTTCTTCTTCTTCTTCTACTTTTTCTTTTTTTCTTCTTCCTTTTCTGCTTCTTTTTCTTTTTCTTTTTCTTCTTCTTCTTCCTTTTCATCATATTCTTCTTCTTCTTCTTCTTCTGCTTCTTCTTGTTCTAGTTCTTGTTCTTCTTCTAGTTCTATTTCTTCTTCTTCTTCTTGTTCAACATCTTAATCTTCAATTTCATCATCATCTTCTTCTTCCTCTTTTACAACATCTTCCACTTCTTCCTCTTCTTCTTCTTCTTCTTCTACAAATACTACTTCTTGTTATTCTTATTCTTCTTCATCTACTTCTTCTTCTTCTCTTTCTCCTTATTCTTGCTTTTCTTCTATATCTTTCTCCTTGCTCTTGCACCTATTATATCTCTTCTTCTTCTTCTTCTCCTTCTCCTTCTTCTTCTTTGTCTTCTTCTTCTTCTGCTTTTTCCTCTTCTTCTTCTGTCTCTTCTTCTTCTTCTTCTTCTTCTTCTTCTTCTTCTCCTTCTCCTTCTTTTTCTTCTTATACTTCTTCTTCTTCTCTCTGTTCTTCTTCTTCTTCTTCTCCATCTTCTACTTCTACTTCTTTTTTTGTTCTTCTTCTTCTTCCTCTTTCTCTTCCTCCTCCTCCTCCTCCTCTTCTTCTTCTTCTTTTTCTTCTTCTTCTTCTTCTTCTCCTTCTACTTCTTTTTCTTCTTCTTCCTAATCTTCTTTTTCTTCTTCTTCTTCTACTCTTCATCATAATCTTCATCTTCTTCTTCTTGTTCTTCTTCATCATCATTTTCTTCTTCTTCTACTAGTATTTTCTTCTTCTTCTTCTTCTTCTTTATCTTCTTTTTCATCATCTTCTTCATCATCATCATCATCGTTTTCTTCTTCTTCTTCTTCTTCCTCTTCTGCTTCTTATTCTTCATCATCATCATCATCATCTTCTTCTTCTTCTTCTTCTTCTTCTTCTTCTTCTTCTTCTTCTTCTACTTTTTCTTTTTCTTTCTTTCCTCTTCTTCTTCTTCGTCTTATTCTTCTTCTACTACTTAATATTCCTCCTCCACTTCTTCCTCCTCTTCTTCCTCTACTTCATATTCCTCCTCCACTTCTTCCTCTTCTTCTTCTTCTTCATTTTCTTCTTCTACCTCCTCCTCTACGTCATCATGTTCTTCTTCTTCTTCTTCTTCTTCTTCTTCTTCTTCTTGCTCTTCTTCTTCTTCTTCTTCTGCTTCTTCTTTCTTGACTTCATCTACTTCTACTTCTTCTTCTTCTTCTTTTTCATCGTCATCTTCATTCTCTTCCACTTGTTCTTCTTCTTCATCGTCATCTTTAGTCTCTTCTACTTCTTCTTCTTCATCATCTTCATTATCTTCATCAACATCATCATCTTTTTCTTTATCTTCATCTTCTTCTTCTTCATTTTCCTCTTCCTCTTCTTTTTGTAATTCTTCTTCCACTTCCATTACTTCTCCTTCATCATCTTCTTCTTCTTCTTCTTCTTCTTCCTCTTCGTCCTCTTTTTATACTTCTTCCTCTTCATCTTCTTCTTCTTCTTCAACTTTCCCTTCTTCTTCCTCCTCTACTTCTTCTTCTTATTCTTGTTCTTCTTCTCATTCTTCTTCGTCGTCTTCATTTTATTCCTCTTCTTCTTCTTCTTCTTCTTCATCTCCACCTTCTTTTTCTTCTTCTTCCTCATCTTCTTCTTTTTCTTCTTCTTCTTCTACTTACTCTTCGTCATAGTCTTCATCTTCTTCTTGTTCTTCTTCTTCATCTGAATCTTCTTCTTCTACTAGTATTTCTTCTTCTTCTTCATCATCTTCATCATCATCATCATCATTATTTTCTTCTTCTTCTTCTTCTTCTTCTTCGTCTTCTTCATCTATTTCCTCTTCTTCCTTTACTTCATCATCATCATCTTCTTCTTCTTCTTCTTCTTCTTCTTCGTCTTCTTCTCCTTCTCCTTCTTTTCCTTCTCCTTCTTCTTCTTCTTCTTCTTCTTCTTCTTCTACTTCTTTTGCTTCTTCTTTGTCTTATTATTCTTCTTATTCCTCCTCCTCTTCTTCGTCTTCTTCTTCTTCTTCTTCTCCTTCTTCTTTTGCTTCTTCTTCTTCTTATTCCTCCTCCTATTCTTCCTCTTCTTCTTCTTCTTTCTCTTCTTCTTACTCCTCTTCATCATCATCTTCTTCTTCTTCTTCTTCTTCTTGTTCTTCTTCTTCTTGCTCTTCTTCTTCTTCTTCTTCTTCTTCTACTTCTTCTTCTTCTTCTTCTTACACTTCTTCTTCTTTCTATTCTTCTTCTTCTTGTTCTTGTACTTCTTCTTCTTCTTCTTCGTCATCGTCAGCTTTATTGTCTTGCACTTCTTCCTCTTCTACTTCTTTTTCATGATCATCTTCTTTGTTGTCTTCATCATCATCATCATCATTTTCTTTATGTTCTACTTCTTCTTCTTCTTTTTGTTATTCTTCTTCCACTTCCACTACTTCTTTTTCATCATCTTCTTCTTCTTCTCCTTTTTTTCTTCAACTACTACTACTATGTTTTCTTCTTCTTCTTCTTCTTCTTCTTCCTCTTCATCCTCTTCTTATACTTCTTCCTCTTCTTCTTCTTCTTCTTCAACTTCCCCTTCTTCTTTCTCCTTTGCTTCTTCTTTTTGTTCTTGTTCTTCTTCTCTTTCTTCTTCTTCTTCCTTTTATTCCTCTTCTTCTTCTTCTTCTTATTGTACATCTTCTTTGTCTTCTTGTGATCAATCTCCTTTTTGTTCTGCTTCTTCTTCTTCTACCATTCTTCTTTGTCTTCTTCTTCTTCTTGTTCTTCCTATTCTACTACTTTGTCTTCTCCTTCTTCTTCATCATCTTCTTCTTCTTTTTCTCGTTCTTCTTCTCCTCCATCTTCATCTAATTCTTCTTCTTCTTCTTGTTCTTCCTCCTCGTCTTCTTCTATCTCTTCTTGTTCTTCTCCTTCTCCTTCTCCTTCTACCTCTTCTTATACTTCTTCTTGTTCTTTTTTCTTCTTCATCTTCTTTTTCTTCTTCTTCTTCATCATCATCCCCATCTTCTACTTCTTCTTCTTCTTCATTTACTTCTTTTTCTTCTTCTTTTCTTTTTCTTCTTCCTCTTCTTCTACTGCTTCATCTTCTTCTTCTTCTTCTTCTTCTTCTTTCTCTTCTTTGTTTTCTACTTCTTCTTCTTCTTTTTCTTTTTCTTCTTCTTCTTCCCCTTCATCATATTCTTCTTCCTCTTCTACTTCTTCTGCTTCTTCTTGTTCTTGTTCTTGTTCTTCTTCTATTTCTATTTCTTCTTCTTCTTCTGCTGTAACTTCATCATCAACTTCATCATCATCCTCTTCTTCTTTTTCTTCTTCTTCCACTTCTACAACATCTTTCACTTCTTCCTCTTCTTCTTCTTCTACTAATACTACTTCTTCTTCCTCTTCTTCTACATCATCATCTCCTTCTTCTTCTTCTTCTCTTTCTCTTTATTCTTGCTCTTGTTCTATCTCTTTCACCTTACTCTTGCTCTTCTTCTATCTCTTCTTCTTCCTCTTCTTCTTCTTCTTCTTCTTCTTCTTCTTCTTCCTCTTCTTCTTCTGTCTCGTCTTCTTCTTCTTCATCTTCTTCTTCTTCTCCTTCCTTTTCTTCTTATACTTCTTCTTCTCCTTCTTCTTCTTCTTCTTCTTCGTCTTCTACTTCTACTTCTTCTTTTGTTCTTCTTCTTCTCCTTCTTCCCATTTCTCCTCCTCCTCCTCTTCTTCTTCTTCTATTTCTTCTTCTTCTTCTTCTTCTTCTTCTTCTTCTTCTTCTCCTTCTTTTTCTTCTTCTTCGTCATCTTCTTCTTTTTCATCTTTTTCATCTTCTTCTTCTTCTTCTCACTCTTCGTCATAATCTTCTTCTCCATCTTCTACCTCTTCTTCTTCTTGTTCTTCTTCATCATCTTTTCTTCTTCTACAACTTCTTCTTCATCATCTTCATCATCATCATCATCATCATCATTTCATCTTCTTCTTCTACTACTACTTCTTCTACTTCTTCTTCCTCTGCTTCTTCTTCTTCTTCTTCTTCATCATCATCATCATCTTCTTCTTCTTCTTCCTCTTCTCCTTCTCCTTCTCCTTCTTCTTCTTCTTCTACAACTACAACTTTTCTTCTCCTTCTTCTTTTTTTCCTCTTCTTCTTCTTCTTCTTATGCTTCTTCTTCGTCTTACTCTTCTTCTTCTTCCTCCTCTTCTTCTTCCTCTTCTTCTTGTTCTTGTTCTTCTTCTTCTTATTCCTCCTCCTCTTCTTCCTCTTCCTCTTCTTCTTCTTCTTCCTCTTCATCCTCTTCATCATAATTTTCTTCTTCTTCATTTTGTTCTTTTTCTTGCTCTTCTTCTTCTTCTTCTCCCTTTACTTCTTCTTCTTCTTCTTCTTCTTTATCATCATCTTCATTGTCTTCCACTTCTACCACTTCTTCTTTTTCTTCTTCTTCATCTTCTTCATCATCTTCATCATCATTATGATCATCATTTTCTTTATCTTCTTCTTCTTCTTCTTCTTCTTGTCATTCTTCTTCCACCTCAACTGCTTCTTCTTCATCATCTTCTTCTTCTCCTTCTTCTTCTTCTACTTCATCATAGTCTTCTTCTTCTTCTACTACTACTACGACAACTACTGCTTCTTCTTCTTCTTCTTCCTCTTCGTCCCCTTCTTGTACTTCTACCTCTTCTTCTTCTTCTTCTTCTTCCTCCTCTGCTTCTTCTTCTTGTTCTTGTTTTTTATCTCTTTCTTCTTCTTCCTCTTCCTTTTATTCCTCTTCATCTTCTTTTTCTTCTTCTTCTACTTATTGTACATCTTCTTTGTCTTCTTGCAATCCATCTCTTATTTGTTCTACTTCATCTTCTTCTTCTTCTACTATTCTTCTTCTTCTTCTTCTTCTTCTTCTTCTTCTTCTACTTTCTCTTTTCTTTCTTCTTCTACTTGTTCTCATTCATCTTCTTCTCCATGTTCTTCTTCTAATTCTTCTTATTCTTCTTGTTCTTCTTCCTCGTCTTCTTCTATCTC
>JAIUJO010002568.1:100000-105471 GCA_023846275.1 Vanilla planifolia
CTTTTTCTTCTTATTCTTTTTCCTCTTCTTCTTCTTCTTCTCCTCCTTTTACTTCTCGTTCTTCTTCTTTTCCTTCTCCTTCTTCTCCTTCTTTTTCTTCTTCTTCTTGTTCTTCATCATCTTCTTCTTCTTCCACTTCATCTTCTTCTTCTTCTTTTGCTTATTCTTCTTCTTCTTCTTCTTCTTCTTGTACTTCTTCTTCTTAGACATTTTGTTCTTCTTCTTCTACTTCTTCTTCTTCTTCTTCTTCTACTTCTTCTTCTTCTTATTCTTCTTCTTCTTCTTCTTCTTCCTCATTTTCTTCCTCTTCTTCTTACTCTTCTTGTTCCTCTTCTTCCTATTCTTCGTCTTCTTCTTCTTCTTCTTCCACTACTTTTTCTTCTTCTTCTTCTACTTCTTCTTCTTCTCCTTCTTCCTCTACTTCATCATCATCTTCTTCTGCTACTTCTTTTTCTTCCTCGTCTTCTTCTTCTTCTGGTGCTTCTTCTTCTTCTTTTACCTCTTCTTGTACTAATACTTCTTCTTCTTCTCCTTCCTCATCTACTTCCTCTTATTCTTCTTCCTCTCCATCTTCTTCTTGTTCTTGTTCTTCTTCTTCTTCTTCTTCCTCTTCCTCTTATTCTTCTTCTTCTTCTTCTGCCTCTTCTTCTTCGTCTTTATCTTCTTCTTTCTCTTCCACTTGTGATCCTCCACCTCCTCCTTTCTTTTCTTGTTCTTCTTCCTCTTCTTCTAATCCTACATTTTCTTCTCCTTCTTCATTTTCTTCTTTTTTTTCTCATTCTTCTTCTCCTTCTCCTTCTACTTCTTCTTCTCCTTCATCTTTTTCTTCTTCCACTTCTTCTTCTTCTTCTTCTCTTTTTTCTTCATCTTCTTCTTCTTCTTCTTCCTCTTAACCATCTTCTTGTTTTCCTTCATCATATTCTTCTTCTACTTTTTCTTTTTCTTCTTTTCCTTATTCTTCCTCTAATTTTCACTTCTTCATCATCATCATCATCATCATCATCATCTTCTTCTTCTACTTCCTCTTCCTCTTCTTCTTCTTCTTCTTCTTGCTGTTCTTGTTCTTCTTCTTTTTTTTTACTTCTACTTCTTCTTGTCCTCCTCCTTTTTCTTCTTCTTTTTCTTCGCATTTGTCTTCTTCTTGTACCTCTTTTTCTTCTTCTTTTACTAATACTACTACTACTTCTTCTTCTTCTTCCTCTTCTTCCCCTTCTACTTCTTTTTCTTCTTTTACTTCCTCTTCTTCTCCCTTCTCTGCTTCTTCATATTCTTCTTCTTCTTCTTCTTCTTCTTCTTCTTCTTCTTTTACCTCTTCTTCTTCCTCGTCCTCCTCTACTTCTTCTTCTTCTGCCTCATAAACATCTTCTTCTTCTTCTGCTTCTTCTTCCTCCTCTTCTCTTTTTTCTTCTTCTTCTTTTACTTCATCTTCTACTTCTTCTTCTTCTACTTTTACTTATTCTTCTTCTTCTTCATCTTCTTCTTCATCATCTTCTTCTTCTTCTCCTTCTTATTCTTCTTTTACCTCTTATTCATCTTCCTCTTATTCTCAATCTTCTTCTTCTTCTTCTTCTTCTTCTTCTTGTTCGCCTTCTTCTTCTTCGTCTTCTTCTTCATCATCATCATCCTCTTCTTGTTCTTCTTCTTCTTCATCTTCTTATACTTATTATTATTATTCTTCTTCTTCTACTTCTTCACCTTCTTATACTTATTATTATTCTTCTTCTTCTTCTTCTTCTTTTATTTCTTCTTCTAATTCTTCTTCTTCTTTTTCTATTTGTTCTTCTTCTTCTTCTTCTTCTTCTTCCTCTTCTTCTTCTTCTTCCTCTTCTTCTTTTGCTTCTTCTTCTTCCTCTTCCTCTTCTTCTTCTTCTACTTCTTCTTCTTGCTCTTGTTCTTGTTCTTCTTCATTTTCTTCCTCTTCTTCAACTAATACTACTACTACTTCTTCTTCTTCTTCTTTTACTTCTTCTTCATCTTCTTCTACTACTACTACTACTTCTTCTTCTTCCTGTACTTCTTCTTCCTCTTCTTCTTCTTCTTCTTCTTCTTCCTCTTTTTTTTTTCATCTATTACTCCTCCCACTTCTTCTTCTTCTTTTTCTTCTCTATTATCTTCCTCTTCTTCTTCTTCTTCTTATTCTTCCTCTGCTTTATCGTCATCTTGTTCTTCTTCTCCTTCTTCTTCTTCTTCTACTTCTACTTCTTGTTCTTCTTCTTCTTCTTCTTCTTCTTCTTCTTCTTCTTCTTCTCCATCTTTTTCTTCTATTTGTTCTTCTTATTGTTCTCCTACTCCTTCTAATTCTTCTTTTTCTTTCTCTACATTTTCATCTTCTTCTTCTTGTTCTTCTTGTTTTTCTTCCTCTTCTATAGCAACTTCTACTACTTGTTCTCCTTCTTCATTAACATCTTCTTTTTCTTCTTCTTCTTCCTCCTCTTCTTCTTCTTCTTCTACTACTACTACAAGTACTACAACTTCCTCTTCTTCTTCCTCCTCTACTTCTTCTTCTTCTTCTGCTTCCTCTTTCTTTTATTCTTCTTCTTCTTCTTCTTCGTCTTCTTTCTCTTCTTCTATATTATCTTCTTCTTCATCCACCTCCAATGTGATCCTTCTCCTCTTCCTTTTTCCCCTTCTACTTCTTCTTCTTCTTGGTCTTCTTCTCCAATGTTTTTTTCTCCTACTTCTTCTTCTTCTTCTTCTTGTTCACCTTCTTCTCGTTCTTCTTCTCCATCTTCTTCTTCTTCTTCTTCTTTGCCTTCCATCTCCTCTTCTTCTTCTTCTTCTCCAACTTGATCTTTTACTTCTTTTTGTTCTTGTTCTTGTTCTTCTTCTTCTTCTTTTTCTTCTCCTTCTTCTACATCTTCTTCTTCTTCTTGTTCTTCTTCTTCTACTTCTTCTTCTTCTTCTTCCTTTACCTCTTCTTCCTCTCCAAATTCTTCTTCTTCTTCCTCTTCTTCTTCATCATCTTCTTCTTCTTCTTTCACTGCTTCTTTTTCTTCTTCTTCTTCTTCTTGATCTTCTTCTTCTTCTTCGTCTTCTTCTTCTTCTTCTTCTTCTTCTTCTTCTTTTTCCTCTTCTTCCACTTCTACTTCTTCTTCAGCTTCTTCAACTTCCTCTTCTTCTTCATCCTCTTTTCTTCTTCTAATTCTTCTTCTTCTTCTTCTTCTTCTTCTTCTCTTACTGTTTTATCTTCTTCTTCTTTTACTTCATCAATATCTTAATCATCATCATTATCTTCTTCTTCTTCTACAACTTAATATTATTACTTCTCTTTTTCTTCAACATCTTTTTATTCATCATCATCATCTTCTTCTTCTACAACTTCTTCATCTTCTTCTTCCACTTCTTCTTCTTCTCCTTCTTCTTCTATTTCTTCCTCCACTTTTTGTCTTTTTTCTTCCTTTTTTTCTTTCCCCTCTTCTTCATCTTTTTCTTCTCCTTCTTCTTCATCATCATCTTCTTCATCTTCTTGTTCTTCTTCTTCTTCTTCTTCCACTACTAATTCTTCTTCTTCTTCTTCATTCTCTTCTTCTTCTTCTTCTTCTTCTTCTTCTACTTCCTCCTCTGCATCTTCTTCTTCTTCTTCTTTCTTCATCTTCTTCTTTTTCTGCTTCCTTTTCTTCCTCTTCTCCTTCCTCTTCTTCTTCTTCTTCATCTTTTACTTTTACTACTTCTACTTCTACTTCTTCTTCATGTTCCTCCTCTTGTTCATTTTCTTCTTCTTATTCTTTTTCTTCTTCTTCTTCTCCTTCCTCTTCTTCATCATCATCATCTTCTTCTTCTTCTTCCTAATCTTCTTCATCTTCTTCTTCTTCTTCTTCTTCTTCTTCTTCTTCTATTACTTCTTCTATTTCTTTTCATTCTTCTTCTTCCTCTTCTTCTTCTTCTTCTTCTGTTCAATCTTCTTCTTCTTCTTCTTTTTCTTTTTCTTCTTCTTCTTCTCCTTCTTCTTTTTCCTCTTCTTCTTCTTCTTCTTCTTCTTCATCTTCTTCTCCCTCTTCTTCTACTACTTCTTCTTCCTCTTGTACTTCTTCTTCTTCTTCTTCTTCTTCTATTTCTTCTTCTTCTTCTTGTTCTTGTTCTTCTTCTTCTCCTACTTCCCTGACTCTTTCTTCATCTTCTTCTTCCTCTTCTCCTACTACTTCATCTTCATCTTGTGCTCCCTCTCCTACTCTTCACTTTCTCCATCTCCATCTCCTTGTTCTTCATCATCATCATCATCATCTTCTTCTTCTTCTTCTTTAGCTTCTTCTTCCTCTTCAACTTCTTGTTCTTCTTCTTCTTCATCATCTTCTACTTCTTCTTCTTCTTCTTCTTCAACTACCTCCTTTCTTACTCATCTAATTCACCTTTCTCTTCTTCTTCTTTCTCTACTTCTTTTGATTCTTCATCTTCCTCTCCTTCTTCTTCTTCTTCTTCCTCGTCTTCTTCTTCTTCTATTGGTACTACTTCTTCTTCTTTTAGTTTTTCTTCTTCTTCTTCTTCTTCTTCTTCTTATTCTTCTTTTCCTTCTTCTTCTTCTTCTTCTTCTTCCTCTTTTTCTTCTTCTTCTTCATCTTATTATTCTTCTTCTTGGTCTACTACTTCTTCTTTCTATTCTTCTTCTTCTTCTTCATCCTCTTCTTCTTCCTCTTCCTCTTCTTCTTTTTTAGTTCTTCATCTTCTTCTTCTTCTTCTTCTTCTTCTTCTTCTTCTTTTTCTTCTTCTTTTTTTTGTTGTTGTTGTTCTTCTTCTTCTTCTTCTTCTTCTTTTTCTTTTCCTTCTTCTTTTAGTTCTTCTTCTTCCTCCACTTCTTCTTCGTCTTCTTCTTCTTCTTCTTCTTCTTCCTCATCTTCCTCTTCATGTTCTTCTTTTTCCTCTTTTTCTTCCTCTTATCTTTCCTCAAAAACTTGTTCTTATTCTTCTTCTTCTTTGACATTTTCTTTTTGTTCTACAATTTCTTCTTCTTCTTCTTCTTCTTCACCTTCTTCTTTTTCTTCTACTTCTTATTTATCTTCTTCTTCTTCTTTGTCTACTTCTAGTTCTTCTTATTCTTCTTCTTCTTCTTTTCCATCTCATCCTTCTTCCTCATCCTACTCCTCTTCTTCTTATGCTTCTTCTTGTTATTTTTCTTTTTCTTTTTCTTCTTCTTGTTCTTCTTCTTCTACTACTACTTCTTCTTCTTCTATTTCTTCCTCTTCTTCTTTCTCTTCTTCTTTTTCTTCTTCTTCTACTTCTTCTTTATCTTCTTCTTCTCCTTCTTCTTCTTCTTCTTCTTATTCTTCTTCTTTTTCCTCACCCTCTTCTTCCTCTTCCTCTTCTTCTTCTTCTACTTCTTATTAATCTTTTTCTTTTTCTTCTTTTACTACTTCTTCTTCTTCTACTACTCCTTCTTCTTCTACTACTTCTTCCCCCTCTTCTTTTTCTTCTTCTTCTGCTTCTTCATGCTCTTCTTCTTATACTTCTTCTTCTTCTTCTTCTTCTTCGTTATCATC
>JAIUJO010002318.1:2500-12500 GCA_023846275.1 Vanilla planifolia
CTCTTCTACTTCTTCTTTTTCTTCTTCTTCTCTTTCTCTTCTACTTCTACTTCTTATTCTTCTTCTTCTTATTCTTCTTCTTATTCTTCTTCTTCCACTTCTTCTTCTTCTACCTATCCCTGTTTTTTGTCATCTCAATCTTCCTCTTCATCTTCTTCATCTTCTTGTTCTTCGTCCCCTCCTTCTTCTTCTTCTTCTTCTTCGTCTTCTTCTTCTTTGTCTTCCTCTTCTTCTTCTTTTTCTAATTCTACTTCTCTTCTTTTTCTTTCTTCTTCTTCTTCTTCCTCTTCCTCTTCTTCTTCTTCTCCTCGTCCTCCTCATCCTCCTCCTCCTCCTTCTTCTTACTCTTCTTCTTGAACTTCTTCATTTTCTTCACCTTCTTCTTCTTCTTCTCCTCCTCCTCCTCCATCTTCTTCTTCTTCTTCTTCTTCTCTTCTTCATCTTCTTCATCATCTTCTTCTTCTTCCACTTCTACTTCTTCAACTTCTTCTTCCCCTCCTTCATCTTCGCCTTCTTCTTCTTCTTCTTTGTCGTCTTCTTTTCTTCTTCATTTTCTTCTTCTTCTTCTTATTCTTCTTGTTCTACTTCTTCTTCATCATCTTCTTCTTCGTCTTCATCTTCTTCTACTTGTTCTTCATCTTTTTCTTCGCCTTCTTCTTCTTCTTCTTCTACGACTTCTTCTTCTTTTACTTCTTATTCTTCTACTGCTTCTTCTTCTTCTTCTTCTTCTTCTCGTTCTTCTTCTTCTTTTCTTGTTATTGTTCTTCTACTTCTTCTTCTTCTTCTTCTTCTAATTCATCATCATCTTCTTCTTCTTCTTCTCCTTCTTCCTCTTCTTCTCCGTTATCCTTTTGTTCTCCTTCTTCGTCTTCTTCTTTTTCTTCTTCTTCTTTTTGCTCTCGTTTGTTTTCTTTGACTTCTTCTTCATCATCTTTATCTTTTCCTTCTTCTTCTTCGTCTTCTTCGACTTCTTCTTGTTCTTCTACTACTTCTTCTTCTTCTTCTTCTTCATCGCCTTCTTCTTCTTCTTCTCTTTCTTCTTCTTCTTCTTTCTTCTTCTACTTCTTCGTCTTCTTCTTCTTCTGCTTCTTCATCTTCATCTTCTTCTTCTTGATCTTCTTCTTCTTGTTCTTCTTCTTCTTCACTTTCTTCTTCTTCTTCTTCTTCTTCCTCTTCTTTTTCTACTTCTTCTTCATCTTTTTTTCTTCTTCTTCTTCTTCTTCTTATTCTTATTCTTCCTCTTCGTCTTCTACCCTTTATTCATGAACTTCTTCTTCTTTTTCTGTTCTTTTCCTTTTCATTCGTTTTCCTCTTTTTCTTCTTCTTTTCTTTTTCTCTTTCTAATTCTTCTTATTCTTATTCTTCTTTGCCATCATCTTCTTCATCATCCTCTTCTTCTTGTTCTTTTTCTTCTCCTTCATCCTCTTCTTCTTCATCTTCTTCCTCTTCTTTTCCTTCTTCTTCTTCTCCTTCTTATTCTTCTTCTTCTTCTTCTCCTTCTTATTCTTCTTCTTCTTCTTCTTCATCTTCTTCTCCTTCAGCTTCTTCTTTTCTTCTACTTCTTCTTCTTCTTCTTCTTCAACTTCTTCTTCTTTGTAGTCTTCTTCTTCTTCATCTACTTCATCTTCTTCTTCTTCCTTTTCTTCGCCTTCTTCTTCTACTTTTTCTTCTTCTACTACTTCTTCGTCTTCTTCTCTGCTTCTTCGTGTTCTTCTTCATCTTTCTCTTCTTCTTCTTCTTCTTTGAATTCTTTTTCTTCTTCTTCTTCTTCATAATCTTCTCCTTCTTCTTGTTTTTCTTATTCTTCATCTTATTCTTTTTCTTGTTCTTCTTCTGGTTCTCCTCCTTCTTCTTCTTCTCGTTCTTTGCATTCTCCTACTTGTTTTTCTTCATCTTCGTCTTCTTCTTCTTCTTCTTCTTCCTCCACTTCATCCTCTTCTTCTTCTTTTACTCCTTCCTCTTCTTCTTCTTCTTCTTCTTTTTCTATTTCTTCTTCTTATTCTTCTTCTTTGACTTCTTCTTATTATTCTTCCTCTTCTTCTTCTGTATTTTCTTCTCTTCTTTTTCTTCTTCTTCGTCATCGTGTTCTTAATCTTTTCTTCTTCTTCTTTTACTACTACTTTTCTTCTTCTTCTTCTTCTTCTACTTATTCTTTGTCCACTACTTCTTCTTTGTATTTTTCTTATTATTATTATTATGATTAATATTATTTTTATTCTACCACTACTACTATTATTATTTTTTTTATCATCATCATCTTCTTCTTCTTCTTCTTTTTCTTGTTATTCTCCTTCTACTTCTTCTTCTTCTTCTAATTCATCATCATCATCTTCTTCTTCTTCTTCCTCTTCTTCTCCTTTATCCTTTTGTTCATCTTCTTCTTCTTCTTCTTCTCCTTCTTCTTTTTCCTCTTGTTAGTTTTCTTCTACTTCTTCATCATCTTTATCTTCTCCTTCTTCTTCTTCATCTTCTTCGACTTCTTCTTCTTCTTCTTTTTCTTCTACTTCTTCTTCTTCTTCTTCATCACCTTCTTCTTCTTCTTCTTCTTCTCCTTCTTCTTTCTTCTTCTACTTCTTCGACGTCTTCTTCTTTTTCTGCTTCTTCATCTTCTTCTTCTTTTTCTTCTACTTCTTCCTCTTCTTCTTCTACCTCTTCTTCATCTTTTGTTCTTCTTCTTCCTCCTCTTCTTGTTATTCTTCTTCTTCCTCTTCGTCTTCTACCTTTTATTATTCATGATCTTCTTCTTCTTTTTTCTGTTCTTTTCCTTCTCATTCCTTTTCGTCTTTTTCTTCTTCTTTTCTTTTTATCTTTCTAATTCTTCTTCTTATTCTTGTTCTTCTTTGCCATCATCTTCTTCATCATCTTCTTCTTCTTCTTTTTCTTCTTCTTCTTCTTCTTCTTCCACTTCTTCTTCATCTTCTTCCTCTTCTTTTCCTTCTTCTTCTTCTCCTTATTCTTCTTCTTCTTCTTCCTCTTCTTCTTCTCCTTCGACTACTTCTTTTGTTCTTCTTTTTTTTCTTCTTCTTCTTCCTCTTCTTCTTCTTTGTAGTTTCTTCTTCTTGATCTACTTCATCTTCTTCTTCTTCCTTTTCTTTGCCTTCTTCGTCTACTTTTTCTTCTTCTTCTACTTCTTCGTCTTCTTCTTCTACCTCTTCGTGTACTTCTTCTTCTTTCTCTTCTTCTTCTTCTTCGAATTATTTTTATTCTTCTTCGTCTTCATAATCATCACCTTCTTCTTATTTTTCTTATTGTCCATCTTGTTCTTTTCTTCTTCTTCTTCTTCTTCTTTTTCTTCTTCTTCTCCTCCTTCTTTGGCTTCTTCTACTTCTTCTTCTTCTTCATCTTCATCATCATCTTCTTCTTCTTCTTCTTCTTCTTCTTCTTCCACTTCATCCGCTTCTACTTCTTTTACTCCTTTCTCTTCTTCTTCGTCTTCTTCTATTTCTTCTTCTTATTCTTCTTCTTTGTCTTCTTCTTCTTATTCCTCCTCTTCTTCTTCTTCAGCCTTTTCTTCTTCTTCTTCGTCTGCTTCATCTTTTTCTTCTTCTTCTTGTAATACTACTTTTCTTCTTCTTCTTCTTCTACTTTTCTTCTTCTTCTTCTTCTTCCACTTATTCTTTTTCCACTTCCTCTTCTTTGCATTTTTCTTATTATTATAATTATTATTAATATTATTATTATTCTACCACTACCACTATTATTATTTTTTTCATCATTTTCTTCTTCTACTTCTTCTTCTTCTTCTTCTTCTTGACCTTCTTTTTCTCCTCCTTCTACTTCTTGTCCATTTCCTTCTACTTCTTCTTCTACTACTTTTTTCTTAATCTTCTTCTTCTTCTTCTTCTTCTTCTTCTCCTTGGACTTCTTCTTCTTCTTCTTCCACTTCTTCTTCTTCTTCATCTTCTTCTTCTTCATCATCAACATCATATTCTTCTCCCGCTTCTTCGTCTTCCTCGTCTTCTTATTCTTCGCCTTCCACTTCGTCATTTTCTTCTTCTTCTTCTTTGAATTTTTCTTCTTTTTCTTCTTCTACATTTACTACTTCTTTTTCTTCTTCTTCTTCTTGTTCTTCTTCTTGTTGTTCTTCTTCTTCGTATTCTTCTACATTTTCTTTTACTTCTTTCGTTTCTTCTTCTTCTTCTTCTTCTTTTTCTTCTTCTTTTTCTTCTTCATATTCTTCTTCCTGTTCTTCTTCTTTTTCTTATTTGCCTTTTTCTTCATCTTCTTCTTCTTCTTCTTCTTCTTCTTCTTGTCCTTCCTCTTCTACTTCTTTTTCTTCTTCTTCTTCTTCTCCTTCTTCTTCTTCTCCTTCTTATTCTTTTCCACATCCTCTTCTTCTTCTTCTTTTCTACGTCCACTTCTTCTTCTTTTTCTTCTTCTTCTTTTTCTTCTTCTTCTTCTTCTTCTTTTACATCTTCTTCCTCTTAGTCTTGTTCCTCTCCTTTGTCTTACTCTTCTTCATCTTTCTATTTTTCATTTTCTTCTTTATCTTTGTCTTCTTCTTCATCTTGTTCTTCTCCATCATGTTCTTCTTCTCCTTCATCATCATCAACTTCTTCTTTTTCTACTTCTACTACTACTACTAATTCTTCTTCTTTTTCTTCTTCCTCTCCTTCTCCTTCTTCTTTTTCTTCTACTTTTTTTTCGTCTTCTTCTTCTTCTTCTACTTCTTCTTCTACATCTTCTTCTTGTTCTTCTTCTTCTTCTTCTTCTCCTTCTTATCCTTCTTCTTCTTTTTCTTCTTCTTCATCCTCTTCTTCCTCTTCTTCCTCTTCTTCTTCTTCATCTTCTTCTTCTTCTTCTTCTCCTTCTCTTGCTTCTTCGACTTCTTCGACTTCTTCTTCTTGTTCTTCTTCATCTTCTTCATCTTCTTCCTCTACTTCTTTTTATTCTTCTTATTCTTCTTCCTCTTTTTCTTCTTCTTCTTCTTCTTTTTCTTCTTCTTCTTCTACTTCTTCTTCTTCTTTCTCTTCTTTTTCTTCCACTTCATCGTCTTCCTCTTATTTGCCTTTCTGTTCTGCATTTTCTTCTTTTTCTTCACCTTCTTTTTCTTCATCATCTTCTTTTTCTTCTACATCTTCTTCTTCTTCTTCTTCTTCTTCTTCCTCTTTTTCTTCTTCTTCTTCATCTTCTTCTTCCACTTCTCCTTCTTCTTCTTCTTCTTCTTCCCCTTCTCCTTCTTCTTCTTCTTCTTCTTCTTATTCATCTTCTTCATCTTCTTCCTCTACTTCTTATTCTTCTTATTCTTCTTCTTTTTCTTCTTATTTTTCTTCTTCTTCTTTTTCGTCTTCTTCTTCTTCTTCTTCTTCTTCTTTCTCTTCTTTTTCTTCCACTTCATCGTCTTCCTCTTGTTCGCCTTTCTGTTCTTCATTTTCTTCTTTTTCTTCACCTTCTTCATCTCCATGATCTTCTACTTCTTCTTCTTAATCCTATTCTTCTTCTTCTTCTGGTTCTTCTTCTTCTTCTTCTCCCTCTTCTGCTTCATATTCTTCTTCTCCTTCATCTTCTTCTCTTTTTTGTTCTTCTTCTTCTTTTTGTTGTTATTCTTCTTCTTGTTCTTCTCCTCCTCCTCCTCCTACTTCTTCTGCTTCTCCTTCTCCTTCTCCTTCTTCTTCCTCTTGTTTTTCTTCCACTTCTTATTTGTCTTCTTCTTCTTCTCTATCTTCTTCTTCTTCGTCTTGTTGTCCTAGTTCTTGTTCTTCTTCTTCGTCGTCTTCTACTGCTACTTCTTCATCTTCTTCTTCTTCTTCTTCTTCTTCGCCTTCTATTTCTTCCTATTCTTTTTCTTTTTCTTCTTCTTCTTCTTCTTCTTCTTCCTCTTCTTTTTCAACATCTTCTTCATTGTCATCTTCTTCTTTATCTTCTTCTTTTTCTTCTTCTTCACCTTCTTTTTCTACTTTTTCATATTATTCTTCTTCGTTTTCTTCCTCTTCTTCTTCTTCTTCTTCTTCCACTTTTTCTTCTTTTTTTCTTCTTCTTCTTCTTCTTCAACTACTACTTCTTCTCCGTCTTCTACTACCACTTCTTCTTCTTCTTCTAATTCGCCTTCTTCTTCTTCTTCTTCTTATTTTTTTTCTTCGTCTTCTTCTTCTTCTTCTTCTACTTCTCCTCCCCCTTTTTTTTCTTCTTCACCTTATTCTTCTTCTTCTTCTTCCTCTTCCTCTTCTTCTTCCCTGTCTTCTTCATCTTCATTTTCTTTTTCCCTTCTTTTCATTTTTCTTTTTCTTCTTCATCATCATCATCTTCTTCTTCTTCATAATCATCATCATCATCTTCTTCTTCTTCTTCTTCTTCTTTTTCTTCTCATTTCTCTTCTTCACCCTCATCTTCTTCTCCGTCTCCATCTTCTTTTTATTCTTCTTCTTCTTCGTCTTGTTCTTCCTCTTCTTATTTTCCTTCTTGTTCAACTTCTTCGTCTTCCTTTACTTCTTCAACTTCTTCTTCTTCTTCTTCTCCTTCTTCTTCCACTTTTTCATTTCGATCTTCTTCTTCTTCTTCTTCTGCTTCTCCTACTTCTTCTTCTTCTTCTTCTTCTTCATCTTTTTCATCTTCTTCTTCTTCTCTTTGTTCTTCTTGTTCTTGTTCTTGTTCTTCTTCTTCTGCTTACTTCTTCTTCGTCTTCCTCTTCTTCGTCCTCTTCCTTTTTTTCTTCTTCCTCTTCATCTTCTTCTTCTTCTTCTTCTTCTCCTTCTTATACTTCTTCTTCTTCTTCTTCTTCTTCTTTTTCTTCATTTTCTTCTTGTTCTTTTTCTTCCTCTTCATCTTCTTCTTCTTTTCATTTTTCTTATTCTTCTTCTTTCTCTTTGCCTTCTCCTGCTTCTACTTTTTGTTCTTCTTCTTCTTCCACTTCGTCTGTACTTCTTCTTTTCTTCTTTTTCAACTTCCTCTACTTTTTCCTCTCCTTCTCCTCCTCCTTCACCTTTTTCTTCTTCTTCTTCTTCTTATTCTTCGTATTCTTCTTCTTCTTTTCCATCTTCTTCTTCATCATCATCTTCTTCTTCTTCTTCTTCTTCTTCATCTTTTACTTCTGGTTCTTCTTCTTATTTTTCTACTTCTTCTTGATTTTCTTCTTTTCCTGCTCTTCTTTTTCTTCTTCTTCTTCTTCTCCTTCCCTTTCTTCTTCCTCTTCTTCTTCTTCTTCTCCTCCACCTTCCTTTTTGTCATCTTCTTCGTTATCTTCTTGTTCTTGTTCTTCTTCTTATTCTTATATTCTTCTTCTTGTTCTTCATCATCATCAATATCTTCTTCTTCTTCTTCTTCATCTTCATCTTCTTCTTCTTATTCTTCATCCTCTACTTCTTCTTCGTCTTCTTCTTCTTCTTCTTCTACTTCTTCTTTCTCCATCATCATAACTTTCTTTTTCTTCTTCTTTTTCTTCTTCTTCTTATTCATCTTCTTCTTCTTCTTTTTAAACTTCTTCATCATCATCATCATCATCTTTTTCTTCCTCATCTTCTTCTCCTTCTTCTTCCTTTTCCTCATCATCTTATTCTTCTTTTTCTTCTTCTTCTTCTTCTTCTTCTCCTTATTGTTATTCTTTTTTTTTTCCTCCTCTTCTAATTCTTCATCTTCTTCATCTTCTTTTTCCTCTTGTGTGTCATCTTTACCATCTTCTTCTATCACCTCTTCTTCATCTTCTACTTCTTCTCCTGGTTTGACTTCTTCTTCTTATTCTTCTTCTTCTTCTTCTTCTTCTTCTTCTACTTCTTCTTCTTTTTCTTCTTCTTCTCCTTCTTCTTCTTCTTCTTCTTCTTCTTTGTCTTCTATTTCTTCTTCTTCTTCTTGTTCTTCTTCTACTTCATCTTCATCTTCTTCTTCTTCTTTTTCTTCTTTTCATCTTCTTCTTCTTCTTCTCCTTCTGCTTCCTCATCTTCCACTTCTTTCTCTTCTTCTTCGTTTTCTTCTTCTTTTTCTTCTTCTTCTTCTTCATCTTCTTCCTCTACTACTTCGTCTTCTTCTTCTCCTCCTGCATCTTCTAGTTCTTCTTCTTCTTCTTCTACTTCTTTGTCTTCTTCTCCTTCATCTTTGTCATCTTCTTCTTGTTCTTCTTCTTCATGTTCTTCCTATTCTTCTTGTTCTTCTTCTTCTTCTTCTTCTTCTTCTTCACATTCTTCTTCTTCTTCTTCTATATATTCGTCTTTATCCCTTCATCTTCTTCTTCTTCCAAATCTTCGTGGTCCTCTTCTTCAATTTTTCGATTCTTCGTCATCTTCTTCGCATTCTTCTTCCTCTTCTTCTTCTTCTTTGACTTCTTCATCTTCTTCTTTTACTTCTTCTTCTTTTTCTTCTTCGACATCTTCGTCTACTTCTCCTTCGTCTTCATCTCCTTCTTGTTCTTCTTCATCTTTTTGTCTTCCTCTTCTTCATTTTCTTTCTCTTCCTCTTCTTGTCCTTCTTCTTCTTCATATTCTTCTTCTTCATCCTCTTCATTTTCTTCTTCATCTTCTTCTTCTTCTTCTTCATCTTCTTCTTCCACTAATTCATCTTCTTCGTCATCTTCTTCATCTTCTTCTACTTCTTCGTCTTGTTCTTCTTCTTCTTCTTCTTTTTCTTATTCTTTGAATTCATGTTTTTTTTCTTCTTCTACTTCTACTACGTTTTGTTCTTCTTTTTATTCTTCATCTTGCTATTCTTCTTCTTCTTCTTATTCTATTTCTTCGTCTTCTTATTATTCTTCTTCTTTTTTTTCTTCTTCTTCCTCTTCTTTTTCTTACTCTTCTTCGTCTTCCTCTTCTTCATCTTTATGCTCCACATTTTCTTCTTCCTCTTTGTCTTCTTCTTCATCATCATCCTCTTCTTCATCATCATCATAATCAAAATCTTCTTCTTCTTCTTCTTCTTCTTCTTCTTCTTCTTCTCCTTCATCTTCTTAATATCCTTCTCCTCCTTTATCTTTTTCTTCTGCTTCATATTCTTCTTCTTCTTCTTCTTCTTTTTCTTCTTCTTTTTCTTCTTCTTCTTCTTCTTCTTCTCCTTCTTCTTCTTCTTCTTCTTCTTCTTCTTATTCTTCTTCTTCTTTTTCTTCTTCTTCCTCTTATACTTTGTCCTCTTCTTCTTTGTCTACGTCTTGTTTTCTCGCTCTTGTTCTTCTTCTTCTTCTTTTTCCTCTTCCACTACTTCTAAGACTACTTCTTCATACTCTTTTTCCTCTTCTTCTTTTTCTTCTTCTTCTTCTTCTTCTTCTTCTCTTGTTTTTCATCTTCTTCTTCTTCGTTGTTTTCTCCTTCTTCTTCTTCATATTCTTCTTCTTCTTCTTCTTTGTCATTTTCTTCTTTTTCGTGTTTTTCTTTTCCGATTTCTTCCTCTTCTTCTTCTTCTTCTTCTTGTTTTTCTTCTTGGTATTTTTATTCTTCCTCTTCTTCTTTTTCTTCTTCTTCCTCTTCTTCTCGTTGTTTTTCTTCTTCTTCCTCTTCTTCATCATCATCAACTTCTTCTTCTTCTTCTTCTTCTTCTTCTTCTTCTTCTTCGTCTTCTTCGTCTTTTCCTCTTCTTCCTCTTCATATTCTTCCTTTTCTTCTTCATCATCTCTTATTATTATTATTATTATTATTATTCTTCTTCTTCTTCCTCTTAGTCACCTTCTTCTTTGTCTTCTACCACTACTTGTTCTTCTTCTTCCTCTTCTTCTTCTCCTTCTGGTTCTTCTCTCTCTGTTCTTCTTCTTCTTCTCCTTCTCTTCATCCTCTACTTCTTCATCTTCTCCTTCTTCTTCTCTTTCTTTTTCCTCTTCTTCTTTTTCTTCTTCTTCTTCTCTTCTTCTTCTTCTCTATTTTCTTTGTCATCTTTTTCGTGTTCTTCTTCTTCTTCTTCTAATTCTTCTTCGTAGTCGTCTTCTTCTTCTTCTTCTTCCTCACGTTTTTCTAAATCTTCTTCTTCTCCTTCTTTGTCTACTTCTTCTTCTTCTTCTTCTCCTTCTTCTTCTTCTTCTTCTCCTTCTTCTTCTTCTTCTCATTTTTCTTCTTCTTACTATTCTTTTTCTTCTTGTCCTTCGTCTTCTTAC
>JAIUJO010002318.1:15000-20000 GCA_023846275.1 Vanilla planifolia
TTCTTCTTTTTCTTCTTCTTCCTCTTCTTCTTCTTCATCTTCTTCTTTCTCTTCTTCTTATTAATGTTCTTTTTCCCCTTCTTTGCCTTCTTCATCTTCTTCTCGTTCTTCCACTTCTTCATCATCATCATCATCATCTTCTTCTTCTTCTCCTTCTTCCTTTTCTCTTTCTACTTCTTCTTCTTCTACTACTACTTATTTGTCTTCTTCTTAATCATCTTTGTCTTCTTCTTCTTCTTTCTCTTGTTCTACTTCTATTTCTTCTTCACCTTCTTCTTCTTCTTTTTATTCTTCTTCTTCTTCTTCTTCGTCTTCGTCTTTTTTCTACTTGTTCTTCTTTTTCTTCCTCTTGTTCTTCTTCCCATTCTTTGTGTTCCTCTTCATCATTTTTATTTCTTAGTCATCTTCTTCGTGTTCCTCTTCTTCTTCTTCTTCTTCTTCTTCTTTTTGTTCTTGTCCTTCTTCACCATATTCTTCTTTTTCATGTTCTTCTTCTTCACCTCCTCCTTCTTCTTTTTAGTTTTCTTTTTCGTCGTTTTCTCCCTCTTCTTATTCTTTTTATACTTCTGCTTCTTCTTCTTCTTCTTTTTCTTTTTCATCTTTTTTGTCGTTTTCTACCGCTTTTTCTTCTTCTTCTTCTTCATCTTCTTCGTCTTTTTTTCTAGTTTTTCTTCTTCTTCTTCTTCCACTTCTTCTACCCCTTCTTCATGTTCAACTTCTTCATTTTCCCTTTCTTCGTCATCTTCTTTGTCTTCTTCTTGTTCTTCTTCTTCTACATCCTCTACTACTTCATCAAGATCTTCATCATCTTCTTCTCCTTCTTCTTCTTCTTCTTGTTCTTCCTCTACTTAATTTTCTTCTCTTTCTTCTTCTTCTTCTTTTTCCTCTTCTTCTTTGTCTTCTTCTCCTGCTTCTTCATCTTCATCTTCTTCTTCTTCTCCTTCTTCTTCTTCTTCTTTGTCTTCTTCTTCTTCTTCTTTTTGTTCTTCTTGATCTTTCTTATCCTTTTCTTCTTCTTCCCCTTCTTCTTCCACTTCTTCACCTTCCTCTTTTTCGTCTTTCTGTTTTTTAACTTCTTCTTCATCTTCTTCTTGTTCATCATTATCATCGTCTTCTTCTTCTTCTTTCCTTCTTCTCCTTTTTGTTCTTCTTCTTGTTATCTTTCTTCTCCTTCATCTTCTTCTTCTCCATCATCATCATCATCATCATCATCGTCTTCTTCTTCTTCTTCTTCTTCTTCTTCCTCTTCTCCTTCTCCTTCTTCTTCTTCTTCTTCTTCTTCATTTTCTTCTTCGCTTTACTCTACATCCTCTTCTTCTTTGTCTTTTTTTTCTTTTTCTCCTTCTTCTTCTTCTTCTTCTCCTTTTTCTTCTTGTTGTTCTTTTTCTTCTACGTCTTCATCATGATCCTCTTCTTCTTCTTCTACTACATTTTCATCGTCATATTCTTCTTCTTCTTCTTCTTCCTCTACTTCTTTTTCTTCTTCTTTTTTTACTTCTTCTTCCTCTTCTTCTTCTTCTTCTTCTTCATTTTTTTTCATCTTTTTCTTCTTCCTCCTCTTCCTCTTCTTCTTCTTTGTCATCCTCTTCATCTTCTACTTCATCTACTTAATCATCTTCTTCCACTTCTTCATCTTCTTCTTTTTCTTCTTCTTTTTCTTCTCCTTCTACTTTTTTATCTAATTCTTCTTTCTCCTCTTCTTCTTCTTGTCTTCTTCATTTTCTTAGTCTTTTTTTCTACTTTTTATTCTTCTTCTTCCTCTTCTTCTTCTACCCCTTCTTTATGTTCAACCTCTCTATTTTCCCTTTCTTCGACATCTTCTTTGCCTTCTTCATCTTCTTATTCTTCAACATCCTCTACTACTTCTTCATCATCATCATCATCTTCTTCTTCTTCTTGCTCTTCTTCCTTTACTTCTTTTTCTTCTCCTTCTTATCCTTCTTCTTCTTCTTTTTCTTCTTCTTCTTCGTCTTCTTCTCCTGCTTCTTCATCTTCCTTTTCTTCTTCTTCTTCTTCTTCTTCTTCTTCTTTGTCTTCTTCTTCAACATCTTCTTCATCCTCTTCATTTCTTCTTCTTCTTCTTGTTGATCTTTCTTATCCTCTTCTTCTTCTTCCCCTTCTTCTTCTTTCGCTTCTTCGCCTTTCACTTTTTCGTCTTTCTGTTTTTCAACTTCTTCTTCTTCGTTTTCTTCTTCTTCATCATCATTATCATCATCTTCTTCTTCTTCTTCTTCTTCTTCTCCTTCTTTTTCTTCTTATTGTTGTCTTTCTTCTCCTTCATCTTCTTCTTCTCCATCATCATCATCACCATCATCATCATCTTCTCCTTCTTCTACTACTACTTCTTTTTCTTCTTTTTTCACTTCTCCTTCTCCTTCTTCATCTTCTTCTACATTTTCTTCTTCGTCTTATTCTACGTCCTCTTCTTCTTTGTCTTTTATTTTTTTTCTCCTTCTTCTTGTTCTTCTTTGTCGTCGTCTTGTTGTTCTTTTCCTTCATCATCATCATCATCATCTTCTTCTTCTTCTTCTACTACCTTTTCATCATCAAATTCTTCTTCTTCTTCTTCTTCTTCTTCATTTTTTTCTCTTCTTCTTCTTCCTCTTCCTCTTCTTCTTCTTCTTGATATTCTTCATCTTCTTCTTGATCTTCTTCATCTTCTTCTTCATCAACATCTTCTTCTTCTTCTTCTTTTTCTTCTCCTTCTTCGCCATTTTTATCTACTTCTTCTTTCTCCTCTTCTTCTTCTTCCTCTTCTTCATCTTTCTATTCTTCATCTTCTTCTACTACTTCTTCTTCATCATCATCATCTTCTTCTTCATCTTCATCATCTTCTTCATCTTCTTCTTCTTCTTCTTCTTCTCCTTCTTCTTCTTCATATTCTTCTTCTCCTTTATCTTCTTCTTCTCCTTCATCTTCTCCTTTCTTCTCTTTCTTCTCTTCTTCTTCTTCTTCTTCTTTTTCATTTTCTTCTTCTTCTTCTTCTTCTTCTACTTCATCTTCTTCTTCATCTTCTACATCATCTTCTTCTTTTTCTTGTTCTTCTTCTTCTTCTTCAACTTCTTCTTTATCTTCTTCATCTTCCTCCTCTTCCTCTTCTTCCTCTTCTTTGTCTTCCTCTTCTTCATCTTTCAGTTATTCATCTTCTTCTTCTTCTTCGTCTTCTTCGTCTTCTTCTTCATCTTCTTCTTCTTCTTCTTATTCATCATCATCATCTACTTCTTGTTCTCTTTCATCTTCTTTTTCTCCTTCTTCTTCTTCATATTCTTCTTCTCCTTTGTTCTTCTTCTTCTTCTTCTTCTTCTTGATCTTCATCTTCTTCTTCTCCTTCTTCTTTTTATTCATCTCGTTCTCCTTCTTCTTCTTCTTCTTCTTCAACTCTTCTTCTTCATCGTATTCTTCTTCTTCTTCTTCTTCTTCCTCTTCATCTTCTTCATCTGCTTCTTCCTCTTATTCATCTTTTTCATCTTGTATTTTTCTTCTTCTTCTTCTTCTTCTTCCTCTTCTGCCTCTTGTTCATCTTCTTCGACTTCTTGTTCTTCTTCTTCTTTTTCTTCCTCTTCCTCTTCTTCTTCTTCTCTTTTTTTTTTCTTCTTCTTCTTCTTGTTCTTCCTCCTCGCTATCGTCTTCATCTTCTTCTTCTAGTTTTTCCTCTTTTTCTACTTCTTTGTCTTCTTCTTCTTCATTTTTAACTTCTTCTTCTTCTTATTTTTCTACTTCTACTTCTTCTTCTTCTTCTTCGTTTTCTCCTTCTTTGTCGTCTATTTTCTACTTCTTCTTCTTCTTCTTCTTCTCCCTCTTCTTCTTCTTCTTCCCCTTCTTCATGTTCCTCTTCATCATTTTTCTTCTCTTTGTCATCGTCTTCTTCTTCTTCTTCTCCTTCTCCTTCTTCTTTTTCTTCTTTTTCTTCTTCTACTTCTTCTTCTTTCTTGTCCTTCTTCGTCATCTTCTTCTTCATCATCATCATCATCATCTTCTTCTTCTTCTTCTTCACTCCTTTTTTGTCTTCTTTTTCACCATTTTCTTCCTCTTCTTCTACTTCTTCTTCTTCTGGTACTTTTTCTTCTTCTTTTTCTTTTTTTCTTCTTCGTCATTTTCTTGCTCTTTTTCTTCGTTCTTCTTCTTCGTCTTTTTTTCTACTTCTTGTTCCCCTTCTTCATGTTCAACTTCTTCATTTTCATTTTCATCATCTTCTTCTTTGTCTTCTTCTTCTTCTTCTTGTTTTTCTTCTTCTTCATCTTCTACTGCTTCTTCATCATCTTCCGCTTCTTGTTCTTCTTTTTCTTCCCCTTCTTCCTCTACTTCTTCTTTTTCTTCTTCTTCTTCTTCTTCTTCTTCTTCTTCTTCTTCTTCTTTTTCGTCTGCTTCTCTTACTTCTTCATCTAATTTCTCTTCTTCTTCTTCTTTTTCTTCATCTTCTTCTTCTTTCTCTTCTTCTTCATCTTATTCTTCATCCTCTTCACTTCTTCTTCTTCTTCTTCTTCATCTTTTTCATCTTTTTCTTCCTCTTCTTCATCTTCCCCTTCTTCTTCTTCACTTACTCCTTCTTGTTATCCTTCTTCTTCTTCATATTCTTCTTCTCCATCTTCTTCTTCTCCTTCAACATCTCCTTCTTCTTCTTCTTCTTCTTCTTCCTATTTTTCCTCTTTTCATTCTCCTTCTTCTTCTTCTTCTTCTTCATCTTTTCTCCCCCTTATTCTTCATCCTCTTCTTCTTTGTCTTCTATTTCTTTTTCTCCTTCATCATCTTCTTCTTCACCTTCTTAGTCTTGTTGTTCTTTTTCTTATTTTTTCTTCTTCCACTACTACTACTACTACTACTACCACTTCTTCTTCTTCTTCTTCTACTACTTATTCATCTTCATTTTCTTTTACTTCTTCATCTACTTCTTTTTCTTCTTCTGCTTTGTCTTCATCTCCTTCTTCTTATTCTTCTTCGTTTTCTTCTTCTTCTTCTTCTTCCTCTTCTTCTTCTTCTCTTTTTTCTTCTTCTTCCTTTCC
>JAIUJO010002318.1:25000-27500 GCA_023846275.1 Vanilla planifolia
TCATCTTTTTCTTCTTCTTCTTCTCCCTTTTCTTCTTCTTCTTGCTATTCTTTTTCTTATTCTTCTTCTTCTTCTTCATCTTCTTCTTCTTTTTCTTCTTCATCTACTTCTTATCCTTCTACTTCTTCATCTTCATCTTCTTCTTCTTCTTCTTCTTCATCTTCTTCATCTTCATCTAATTCTTATTTGCCTTCTTCTTCTTCTTCTTCATCATCTTCTCCTTCTTCTTCTTCTACTTCTTCTTCTTCTTCTTCTTCTACTACTTCTTGTTCTTCTTCTTCTTCTCTTTCTTTGTGTTCTTCTTCTTCTTCTTCTTCTCCTTCGTCTTCTTTTCCTTCTTCTTCTTCATCATCATCTTATTCTTTTTCATCATCATCTTCTTCTTCTTCTTCTTCTTCTTCTTCTTCTTCGTCTTCTTCTTCTTCTCCTTCTTCTTCATCAACATCTTCTTCTTCTTCCACTTCTTCTTCGTCTTCTAGTTCTTTTTCTTCTTTATCTACTTCTTCTTCTACTTCTTCGTCTTCTTCTTCTTTTTCTTCATCATCTTCTTCTTCTTCATCTTCTACTTCTTCTTCTTCCTTGCTGTCTTCTTCATCATCTTCTTCTTCTTCTTTCATCTTCTTCTTCATCTACCACTTCTTCTTCTTCTTCCACTTCTTTTCTACCTGCTCCTCGATTTCCTCTTCTTCGTCTTTCTATTCTTTGTCTTCTTTTTCTTCTTGTCATCTTCTTCTTCATCCTCTTCTTCTTCTTCTTCGTCGTCTGCATATACTGCTTCTACTTCTCCATCATCATCATCATCTTCTTCTTCTTCTTCTTCTTCTTCTTCTCCAACTTCTTCTCCTTCTTCTTCTTCTACTTCTCCTTCTTCTCTTTCTTCTCCTTCTTCCTCTTCTTCTTTTACATTTTAATCTAGTTCTTCTCCTCCTCCTCTTTCTTCTTCTTCTTCTTCTTCTTCCTCTACTTCTTCTTCATCTTATTTTTCTTCCTTGTCTTTTTCTTCTCCTTATTCTTCTACATCTTCTTCTTCTTCTTCTTCTTCTCCTTCTCCTTCTTCTTCTTCTTCTTCTTCCTCGACTTCTTCATCATCATCATCTTCTTCTTTTTCTTATTCTTCATTTTCTTCTTCGTCATCTAGTTCTTATTCTTTTCTTCTTCTTTTCTTCTTCTTTATTATCTTGTTCTCCTACTTCTTCTTCTTCTTCTTCAACATCCTCTTCTTCGACTTCTTCATCTTCATCTTCTTAATCTTCTTTTTTCGCTTCATCATCAACATCATCCTTTTCTCCTTCTTCTTCTTCTTCTTCTTCTCTTTTTACTTCTTTTTGTTCTTCTTCTTCTTCTTCATCATCATCTTCTTCTACTACTCCTTCTTCTTTTTCTTCTTCCCCTTCCTCTTCTTCTTCTTCTTTGCCTTCTTCTTTTTCTTCTTCTTCTTCTTCTTCTTCATCTTTTTCTTGTACTTCTTCTACTTGTTCTTCTTTGCCATATTCTTCTTCTTCATCTTCAACTTCTTCATCTTCTTCCTCGCTTTCTTCTTCTTCCTCTTCTTCTTCTTTCTCTTCCTCTTCTTTGCCTTTGTTTTCTTCGTCTTATACTTCGCCATCATCATCATCATCATCTTCTTCTTCTTCTCCTTCTCCTTCTTCTCCTTCATCTTTTTCTTCTCGTTCATCTTCTTCTACTTCTTCTTCTTATTCTTACTCTTCTTCGTCTTGTTGTTCTTCTCTTTCTTCTTCCTCTTCTTCTTCTTCAACTTCTTCTACTTTTTTTTCTTCTGCTTCTTCTTCTTCTTCTTCCTCTTCTTCTTTGACTTCCTCTCCTTCTTTGTCTTCTTCTTCTTCTCTTTCTTCTTCTACTTCGTTTTCTACAACTTCTTATTCTTCTTCTTCTTCTTCTTCTTCTTCTACTTCTTCTTCCCCTTCTTCTTCTTCTTCTACTTCTCCTCCTCCTCCTCCTCCTCCTTCTTTCCTTCTTCTTCATCATCATCTTCTCCTTCTTTTACTTTTACTTCTTCTTCTTCTTCATTTTCTTCTTCTTCTTCTTCTTCTTCTTTTTCTTCTTCATCTTAATCGTCATCCGCTTCTTCATCTTTCGGTTCTTAATCTTCTTCTTCTTCGTCGCCTTCTTCATCATCATCTTCTTATTATTATTACTCATCATCATCTTCTTCTTCTTCTTCTCCTTCTTCTTCTTCATATTCTTCTCCCTCTTTGTTCTTCTTCTTCTTCTTCTTCTTCTCCTCCTCCTTCTTCTTCTTCTTCTTCTTCTCCTCCTTCTTTTTCTTCTTCTCCTTCTACTTCTTCTTCTTCTTCTTCTTCACCTTCATGAACTCTTCTTCTTCTCCTTCCTAATCATCATCATATTCTTCTTCTTCTTCTTCTTCTTCACCTTCTTCTTCTTATTCTTCTTCTTCTTCTTATTCTTCTTCCTCTTCATCTTCTTTATCTTCTTCGTCCTTTGATTCATCTTTTTCGTCTTGTACTTTTTCTTCTTCTTC
>JAIUJO010002318.1:50000-60000 GCA_023846275.1 Vanilla planifolia
TACTTCTCCTTCTTCTCCTCCTTGTCGTTCTTCTCCTTCTTTTTCTACTTCTTCATCATGATCATCATCTTCTTCTTCCTTCTTCTCCTCCTTGTCATTCTTCTCCTTCTTTTTCTACTTCTTCTTCTTCATCTTCTTATTTTTCTTCTTCGTCTTCTTCTTCTTCTTCTTCTGTTTCTTCTTCTCTTTCTTCTTCTTCTTCTTTTAATTCTTCCTCTCCTCCTTTCACTTCTCCTTGTTCTTTGTTTTCGCTTTCTTCTTCTTCTACTTCTGCTTCTTCTTCTTCAACTTTTTCTTCTTCATCTTCTTCTTCTTCTTCTTCTTCCTCTTCACTTTTGTGTTCTTCATCTTCTTCTTCTTCCTTTTCTTAGCCTTTTTCTTCTTCTTCTTCTTCTTCTTCTTCGTCCTATTCTTTGTCCTTGTCTTCTTCTTCTTCTTCTTCTACTTATTTGGCTTCTTCTTCTTCTTTGTGTTCTTCCACTTGTCCTTCTAATTCTTCTTCTTCTCCTTCTTCATCTTCCTCTTCTTCTTCTTCCACTTCTTCGTCTTCCTCTTCTATCTCTTCATTGCTTCTTCTTCTTCTACTACTACTACTTTTCTTTTTCTCCTTCTTCTTCTTCTTTTTCTTCTTCTTTGTCTTCTTCTTCTTCTTCTTCTTCTTCTTCTGTTTTTTTCTTTTTCTTCTTCTTTCCTTCGTCTTCTTCTTATCTGCATCTTCTTTTTCTTCTTCTTCTTCTTCTTCTTCTTCTTCTTCTTCTTCTCCTTCTTCTTCATCTTCAACCTCTTCTTCTTCTTCTTCTTCTTGTTCACCTTCTGCTTCTTCCTCTACTTCATCTTCATCATTTTTGTCTTCATCTTCTTCTTCATCATCATCTTCTTCTTCTTCTTCTTCATCTTCATCTTCTACTTCTTCTTCTTCAACTTCTTTTTCTTCCTCTTCTTCTTCCTCTTATTCTTCTTCTACTACTTCTTTTTCATCTTCATCTTCTTCTTCCTCTTCTTCTTCTTCTACATCTTCTACTTCTTGGTTTTTTCTTCTTCTTCTTCTTCTTTTTCTTCTGCTTCTTTTTCTTCTTCTTCCTCTTCTTCTTCTTCCTTTTCTTTGTCTACATCTTCTTTTTCTTCTTTTTCTTCTTCTCCTTCTTCTTGTTCTTCTTCTCTTTTCCTTCTTCTACTTCATTTTTTTTCTTCTTCTTCTTCATCATCTTTTTCTTCTTGTTGTTGTTCTTCTTCTTATTATTTTTCTCCTTCTGCTTCTTCATCATCTTCTTCTTTTTCTTCTACTACTTCCTCTTTTTCTTCTTTGTCTTTTCCTTCTTCATCATCATCATCATCTTCTTCTTCTTCTTCTTCTTTTTCTTCTTCCTATTCTTCTTGTTCTTCTCCTTACACTTGTATTCTTCTTCTTCTTCTTCGCCTTCTTTTTGTCCTTCTTCTTCTTCTCCTTCTTCTTCTTCTACTTCTTCTTCTTCTTCTTCTTCTTCTTCTTCTTCTTGATCTTCTTCTTCATCTTGTTCTTCCTCTTCTTCTTCTTCACCTTCTTCTTGGTCTTCCTTCTTCTTCTTCTTCTTCCTCCTCTTCTTTTTCGTCTTCTTCTTCTTCTTCTTCTTCCACTTCTTCTTCCTCTTCTTCCTCTTCTTCTTCATTTCATCTTTTTCATCTTCTTCATCATCTACTTCTTCTTCTTCTTCTTCTTCTTCTTTTCCTTCTTCTTCTTCATTGTTATCTTCTTCTTCTTCTTCTTCTTTTTTGTTTTCTTTATCTTCTTTTTCTTCGTCTTTTTTTTCTTCTACTTCTTCTTCCTCTTCGACTTCTTCTTTGTCTTCTTCTTCTTCTTCTTCTACTTTGTTTTCTTCTTCTATGCCTTCTTCTCCTTCTTATCTTCTTGTTCTTGTTCTTTGTCTTCTTATTCTACTTCTCCATCATCATCTTCTTCTTTTTTTCCTCTTTTTATTCTTCTTGTTCTTCTTCCTCTTCTACTACAACTTGTTCTTCTTCTTCTTCTTTTTCTTCTTCATCTTACTCTTCTTCTTCTTCTTCTTCTTGTACTTCTTTTTCTTCTTCTTCTTCTTCTACGTCTTCATCTTCTTCTTCATGTACTTCTTCTTCTTCTTCCTCTTCTTCAACTATTCTTCTTTGACTTAGTATTGTTCCTCTAAGTCTTCTTCGCCTTCTTTTTGTTCTTCTTCTTCTTCTTCGTCTTCTTGATCTTCTTCTTCTTCTTCTTCTTTGTCTTCTTCTTCTTCTTCTTCTTATTCTTCTTCTTTTTCTTCTTCTTCTTCTTCTTGTTCTTCTTCTTACACTTTCATTCTTCTTCTTCTTCTTCGTCTTCTTTTTGTCCTTGTTCTTCTTCTACTTCTTCTTCTTCTCCTCCTCCTTCTTCTTCTTCTTCTTCTTCTTCTTCCTCTTCTTGATCTTCTTCTTCATCTTGTTCTTCCTCTTCTTCTTCTTCTTCACCTTCTTCTTTGTCTTCTTTCTTCTTCTTCTTCCTCCTCTTCTTTTTCGTTTTCTTCTTCTTCTTCTTCTTCCACTTCTTCTTCCTCTTCTTCCACTTCTTCTTCATCTCATCTTCTTCATCTTCTTCATCTTCTTCATCTTCTCCTTCTTCTTCTTCTTCTTCTTCTTCTTCTTCTTCTTCTTCTTTTCCCTCTTCTTCTTCGTTGTCATATTCTTCTTCTTCTTCTTCTTCTTCTTCCTCTTCTTCTTCTTCTTCCTTTTGTTTTCTTTATCTTCTTTTTCTTCGTCTTTTTTTTCTTCTACTTCTTCTTCCTCTTTGACTTCTTCTTTGTCTTCTTCTTCTTCTTCTTCTACTTTGTTTTCTTCTTCTATGCCTTCTTCTCCTTCTTATCTTCTTCTTCTTGTTCTTTGTCTTCTTCTTATTCTATGTATCCATCATCATCTTCTTTTTTTCCTCTTTGTATTCTTCTTGTTCTTCTTCCTCTTCTTCTACTACAACTTGTTCTTCTTCTTTTTCTTTTTCTTCTACGTCTTTCTCTTCTTCTTCTTCTTCTTCTTCTTGTACTTCTTTTTCTTCTTCTTCTTCTTCTACGTCTTCATCTTCTTCTTCATGTTCTTCTTGTTCTTCTTCCTCTTCTTCAACTTTTCTTCTTTGTCTTCCTATTGTTCCTCTAAATCTTCTTCGCCTTCTTTTTGTTCTTCTACCTCTTCGTCTTCTTTATCTTCTTCTTCTTCTTCTTCTTCTTCTTTGTCTTCTTCTTCCTCTTATTCTTATTCTTCAACTTCTTCTTGATCTTTTTCTTCTTCTCCATCTACTTGTTCTTCTCCTACTTCCCCTTCTTTTGTTTCTTCTACCTATTCTTCTTCTTCTTCTCCATCTTCTTGTTCTTCTCCCACTTTCCCTTCTTTTTCTTCTTCTTCCTCTTCTTCTTCTTCTTCTTCTTCTTCTTCTTTTTCTTCTTCTTCTTCTTTTTCTTCTTCTTCTTCTTTTCTTCTTCTTCTTCATCTACTTCTTCTTCTTCCAGTTATTCTTCTTCTTCTTCTTTTTCTTCTTCTTCTTCTTCTTCTTCTTCATCTTCTTCTTCTTCTTCTTCTTCTTCTTACTCTTCTTTTATTTCTACTTCTTCTTCTCCTGCTCATTTGTCTTCCTATTCTTCTTATTCTTCTTTCTATTTTTCATCTTCTTCTTCTTCTACTTCTCCTTCTCCTTCTTCTTCATCTTCTTAATCATCTCTTTCTGCCCCTCCTTCTTCTTCTTCTTCTTTTTCTTCCTCTTAATCTTCATCTTCTCTTTCTTCTTCCCCTTGTTCTTCCTCTTATTTGTCTTCTTCTTCTTCGTCATTATCTTTTTCTTCGTCATCTCCTTGTTCTTGTTCTTCATCATCATCATCATCAACTTCTTCTTCTTCTTCCTCTACCTGTTCTCCTCGTCCTCCTCCTCTTCCTCCTCATTTTTCATCATCATCTTCTTCTTCTTCTTCTTCACCTTCTTCTCCTTCTTCTTCGTCTTCTTTTTCTTCCTCTTGCTTTTTCTTCTTCTTCTTCTTCTTCTTTTTCCTATTTGTCGTCTTCTTCTTCTTCATCATTCTTTTCTTCTTCTTCTTTTTCTTTATCTTCTTTTTCTTGTTCTACTTCATCTTCTTCTTTTTCTACTTCTTCTTCTTCTTCTTCTTCATTCTCTTCTTTTTCTTCCTCTTTTTCTTCATATTCTTTATCTTCTTCTCGTTCTTCTTCTTCCTCTTCTTCTTCTTCTTCTCCTTCTTTTTCTTCTTCTTCTTCTCCTTCTTCTTTTTCTTCTTTTTCTTCTTTGTCTTCCTGTTCTTCTCCTTCTTCTTCAACTTCTTCTTCTCCTCCTCCCCTTCTCTTCTTCTTATTCTTACCATTATTACTATTATTAGTATTTTTATTATTATTATTATTATTATTATTATTGTTATTATTATTTTTAATAAAATTCTTCTTCTTCTTCATCTTCATCATCATCATCCTGTTCTTCTCTTCTTCTGCATCTTCATCTTCTTCATCTTTCTCTTGTTCCTCTTCTTCTTTGTCTTCTTCTTCTTCCTCTTCTTTTTCTTCCTCTCCTTCTCCTTCTTCTCTTCCTCCTCCTTGTCCTACCCCTCCTCCTCCTCCTTCTTCATCTTCTTCATCACCTTCTTCATCTTTTGCCTCATCATAATCTTCTTCTTCTTCTTCATCTTCTGCTACTTCTTCTTCTTCTTTCTCCTGTTCTTTGTCGTCCTCTTCTTCTTCTTCTTCTTCTTCCTCTTCTTCTACATCCTCTTCTTTGTCTTCTTCTTCGTCTCTTACTTCTTTGACTTATTCTACTTCATCTTCTTTTTCTTCCTCTTCATTTTCCTCCCGTTGTTCATCTTATCCTTCTTCTTCCTCCTCGTCTTCCTCTCTTCTTCTTCTTCTTTTTCAACTTCTTCTTATTTGTCTTATTCATCTTTGCTTTTTCTTCTTCTTTCTATTCTCCTTCTTATACTTCTTCTTCTTCCTCTTCATCTTCTTCCTCTTCATCTTTTTCTTCTTTTTCTTTTTCTTCTTTGTTTCTTCCTCTTCTTCTTCTTCTTCTTCTTGTTCATCTTCTTATTCTTTTTCTTCTTTTTCATCCACTTTTCATTTTCCTCTTCTTCATATCAATCTTCTTTGTCTTTGTCCTCTTCTTTTTCTTCTTCTATGCCTTCATCTTCTTCTTCTACTTCTACAACTTCTTCTTCATCTTATTCTTCTTCTACTTCTTTTTCTTCATCTTCTTCTTCTTTTTGTTCTTCTTCTTTAGCTTCTTTGTCTCCTTGTTCTTTCTCTTCTTCTTCTTCTTCTTTTGCTTCTTCCACTTCTTCTTCATCTTCTTATTGTTCTTTATTTTCTTCTTCTTCTTCTTCTTCCTCCTCTTCTTCTCCTTCTATCTCTTCTTCTTTTCCCTCTTCTTCGTCTTTTGCTTCTTTGTCTTTTTCTCTTCTTATTCTTCTTCTTCTTCTTCTTCTTCTTCCTGATTTTCTTCTTCCTCTTCTTCTTCCTCCTCTTCTTTGTCTTCTTCTTCTACTTTGTCTTCTTCTTGTTATACTTCTTCTTCTTCTCCTTGTATTCTTCTTCTTTGTCTTCTTCTTCTACTTTTTCTTCTTCATTTTCCTCTTCTTCTCCTTCTACTACTTCTTTTTCATCTAGTTCTTGGTCTTCTTATTTTTCTCCTTCTTTTTCTTCTTCTTCTTCTTCTTCTTCATCCTTTTTATCTTCCTCTTCTTCTTCTTCTTCTTCTACCTCTTCCACTTTTTCTACTTCTTCATCTTCTTCTTCTTTGTCTCTTTCTCGTCTTCTTAATCTTCTTCTTTTTCTTCTTCTTCTTCTTCTTACTCATCATCTTCTTCTTCCCCTTCTTCTTTTGTTCGTCATCTTCTTCTTCTTCACTTCATCTTCTTCTTCTTCTTCTTCCTCCTCTTCTTCTTCTTCTTTTTCTTCCTCCTCTTATTCATCTTCTTCTTCTTCGTCCTCTGTATCTTCGTCTTCTTCTTCTTCTTCTTCTTCTTCTTCTTCTTCTACTTCTTCCACTTCTTCTTTTTTTGATTCGCATTCTTCTTCTTTTTCGACTTCTTCTTTTACTTTTTCTTCTTCATGATCTTCTTATTCTTCTTCTTCTTCTTGTTGTCCATCTTCTTCTTCTCCTCCTCCTCCTCCTTCTTCTTCTTCTCCTTCTTCTACTTCTCCCTCTTCTTGTTTTTGTTCTTCTTCTTCTTCTTTATCCTCTCCTTCTTCTTCATCATCTACTTCTTCTTCTTCTTCTTCTTTTTCTTCTCCTTCTTCTTCTCTCCTCGTCCTCCTCCTCCTCCTCCTCCTCCTCCTCCTCCTTCTTCCTCTTCTTCTTCATCGTCTTCTTCATCTTCCTCTTGTTCTTCTTCTTCTTCTTCTTCTCATCCACCTCCTTCTTCTTCTTCTTCTTAATCTTCTTCTTCTTCATCATCTTCTTGTTAATTTTCTTCTTTGTCTTCCTGTTGTTCCTCTTCGTCTTCTTCTTCATCTTCATCTTCTTCTTCTTCTTCTTCTTCTCCTTCTTCTTCTTCCTCCTCAAATTACTATTATTAAAATTATTATTATTATTATTATTGTTATTATACTTTTAGTTCTTCTTCTTCATCTTTTCCTTCTTCTCCTTCTTCTCCTTCTACTTCTTCTTCTTCTTCTCCTTCCGCTTCTTCTTGTCGTTCTTCATCTTCTTCTTCTTTTTGTTGTTCTTCTTCTTCTTCTCCTTTTTTTCTTCTTCTTCTTCTTTTCCTTCTTCTTCTTCTTCTTGTTTTCTTCTTCATCCTTTTTATCTTCTTCTTCTTCTTCTTCTTCTTCCACTTCATTATCTTCTTTTTCTTTCTCTCTTTCTCTTCTTCTTAATGTTCTACTTTTTCTTCTTCTTCTTCTTCTTCTTCTTTTTCTTCTTCCTCTTCTTCATCACTTTTTCCTTCTTCTTCGTTTTCTTCTTTTTCATCATCGTCTTCTTCTTCTTACTATTTTTATTCGTCTTCTTCTCCTCCACCTTCTTCTTCTTCTTCTCTTTCTTCTTCTTCTTCTTTTCTTTTTCCTCTTCATCATCTTCTTCTTAATGTTCATCTTATTCTTTTACTTCTTCTTCTTCTTCTCCTTCTTCTCCTTCTTCTCCTTCCTATTCTTCTTCTTCTTGTTTTAATTCTTCTTCATCTTCTTCTTTGAGTTCTTCTTCTTCATCATCTTCTTCCTCATCATCATCTTCTTCTTCTTCCACTTTTTTTCGTCTCCTTCTTCTTCTTCTTCTTCTGCCTCCTCTTCTCCATCTTGTTCTTCTTTTTCTTCTTCTTCTTCGTCCTCTCTATCTTCGTCCTCTTCTTCTATTTCTTCTACTTCTTCTTCTACTTTTTCTTCTTTTTCTAATTCTTATCGTTCTTCTTTTTCCTTTTCTTCTTTTTCATCTTCTTCTTCACCTTCTTCTTCTTCTTCTTCAACTTCTTCTTCTTCTTCCTCTACTATTTATTCTTCTTCTTCTTGTTCGCCTACTTCTTCTACTTTTTCTTCTACTTCTTCTTCTTCTTTTTCTTCTTCTTCATCTTCTTCTTCTTCTCCTCCTCATCCATCTTCTACTTGTACTACTTCTTCTTGTACTACTTCTTCTTCTTCTTAATCATCATCATCTTCTTCTTCCACTTCTTCTTCTTCTTCTTCTTCTTCTTCATCTTCTTCTTTTTTGTTTTCTTTGCCTTCTTCCCCTTCATTTTTTTCTTCTTCTTCATCTTCTTATTCTTCTTCTTCTTCTTCTTCTACATCTATTGTTTTGTCTTCTTCTTCTCCTTCTTCTTCTTCTTCCTCCTCTTCTTCTTCTTCCACTTCCTTGTCTTCTTTTCTTCATCTCTTTCTCTTCTTCATCTTCTTCTTTTTCTTCTTCTTCTTCTTCTTCCTCTTCCACTTCTTGTTCTTCTTCTTGTTCTTATTCCTCTTCTTCTTCTCCTTCTTCTTATTGGTTTGCTTCTTCTTCTTCATCTTCTTCTTCTTATTTTTCTTCTTCTTTTTCTTCATCTTCTACTTCTTCGCCTTCTTCTTTTTCTTCTTCTCTTTCTTCTCCTTCATCTTCTCTTCTTCTTCTTCTTTTTGTTCTTCTTCTACTTCTTCATCTTCATCTTCTTGTACTACTTCTTCTTCTTCTTCTTTGTCATCATCATCATCACCATCATCAACTTCTTCTTCTTCTTCTTCCTCTTTTTCTTTATCATCTTCTTCTTCTTCTTTTTCTTTTTCTCACTCATCATCTTCTTCTACTACAACTTTTTCTTTTTCTTTTTCTTATTCTTCATCATCATCATCATCTTCTTCTACTTCTTATCCTTCTTCTTCTTCTTATTCTTCTTCTCCTTCTTCCTCTTCTTCTTCTCTAGTTTCTTCTTCTCCATCTTTTCCTTCTTCTCCTTCTTCTTTTTCTTCTTCAAATTCTTCTTGTTCTTCTTTTGCTTACTTTTCTTCTTCCTTCTCTTTGTCTCTTTCTTCTTTGAATTCGTCTTCTACTATTTGTTTTTCTTCTCCTTCTTCTTCTTCTTCTTCTTTTACTTCTTTTCTTTCCTCGTCTTCTTGATCTTCTTATTCATCTTTGTCGTCTTCTTCCTCTTCTTTTTCTTTATCTTCTTCTTCTTCTTCTTCTTCTTCTTATTCGTCCTCTTCTACTTGTTCTTATTCTTTTTCTTCCACGTCTTCTTCTTCTTTTCCTTCTTCTTCTTCTTCATCTTTTTCTTCATCTTTTTCTTCATCTTTTTCTTCTTTTTCTTCTTCTTCTTCTTCTTCGACACCATCTTCTTGTTTGTCATCGTCTCTGACATCATCTTCTTCCTCTTGTTCTCCTTCTTCTACTAGTACTAATACTTATTTTTCTTCTTCTTCATCCTCTTGTCCTTCTTCTACTCATCCTTCAAGTTCTCCTTCTTCTTCTTTTTGTTTATCTTCTTCTTTTACTACATCTTCTTCAACTTCTTCTTCTTCTTCTTCTTCCCCATATTCTTCACCTTTATCTTCTTCTTCTACTTCTTCATCTTCTTGTTCTTCTTCTAATTTTTTGGTCTTCTTCTTCTTCTTTTTCATCTTATTCTTCGTCATCATCTCCTTCTTCTTCTTCTTATTCTTCTTTTTCTTCTTCTTCTCCTCCATCTTCTTCTTGTTCATCTTCTTCTCCATTTTCTTCTTCCAGATCCTCTTCTTCTTCTTCTTCTTGTTTTTCTTCTGCTTCTTTTTCTTCTTCTTCTTCTTCTTCTCCTCCTCCTCTTCTTCCTCCTCTTCCTTCTTCTTCTTCTCCTTCTTTTTCTTTTTCTTCTTCATCTTCATCTTCTTACACTTCTTCTTCTTTCTCTTGTTCACTTTCTTCTTCAGCTTCTTCGTCTTTTTCTTCTTCATCGTCTTCTTCTTCTTCTTCTTCTTGCTCTTCTTTTTATTATTATTACTCTTCTTTTTCTTTTTCTTGTTCTTCTTCTTCTTCTTCTTCATCTTCATCTTCTTCATCTTCTTCTTCTTCTTCTTTTACTTTTTCAACTTCTTCTTGATCTAGTTCTTTCTCTTCTTCATTTTCTTCTTTTTCTTCTTCTTCTTCCTCCTCTTTCTCTTCCTCTTCTTTAGTTTGTTCTTCTTCTTCTTCTTCTTCTTCATTTTTGTCTCCTTCTTTTTCTTCAACATCATCATCTCCTTCTCCTTCTCTTCTTCTTCTTCTTCTTCTACTTCTTCTTTTTCACCTTCTTCCCCTTCTGCTTCATGTCGTTCTTCTTCTTCATCTTCCACAACTTCTTCTTCTTTGTCGTCTTCATCTTTTTCTTCTTCTTCTTCTACTTCATATTCAACCTCTTCTTCTCCGTCTTCTTCTTCTTCTTATTCTTCTTCTTCATCATCATCATCTTCTTCTTCTTCTTCTTGATTTTCTTCCACTTCTTCTTTGTCTTCTTCTTCTTCTTCTTCTTCTTCATCTTCTACTTCTTCGTCTTCTTCATCTTCTTCTTCTTCATCTTCTTCTTCTGCTTCATCATCTTCTCTGACTTCTTCTTCTTCTTCTTCT
>JAIUJO010002318.1:65000-67500 GCA_023846275.1 Vanilla planifolia
TTCTTCTGCATCACTTACTTCTTCTTCTTACTCCTCTTCTTTGACTTTATGTTCTTCTGCTTATTCTTCTTCTTCTTCAACTAGTCTTCTTCTTCTTCATCTTTTTCTGCTTCTTCTTCTTCTTCTTCTTGTTTTCTTCTTTCTCATCTTATTCTCCTTCTTCATCATCATCATGATCATCATCTTCTTCTTCTCCTTCTTCTTCATCTTCTTCTTCTTCTTCTTTCTCATTATCATCATCTTCTTCTTCTATATCTTCTATCTTCTTCTTCTTATTCTAATCCTTCTTCTCCTTCATCATCATCTTCTTTAATTCGAATTCTTCTGCTTCTTCTTCTTCTTTTTCTTCTTTTTCTTCTTCTTCTCTTCTTCTTCTTCTTTTTCTTCTATTTCTTCACCTTGTTCTTCTTCTTCTTTATTATTCTTCAACTTTTGCTTGTTGTTCTTCTTCTTCTTCTTTTTTGTCTTCTTTATCTTCTTCATCGTCTAAGGCATCCTCTTCTTCTCCTTCATCTTCTTCTTCTTCTTTGCCTCCTTTTTTTTCTCCTTCTTCTTGTTCTCTTTCTTATTCTTCTTTGCTTACATTTTCTTCTTCTTCTTCTTCTTCTTCTTCTCCTTCTTCTTCTTTTTCTTCTTCTCCCACTCCATTTTGTCTTCTCTTTCTTCTTCTTCTTCTTGTCTTTCTTCTTTTTCTTCGTCTTCTACTTCTTCTTCTTCTTCCTCTTCATCTTCGTCTCCTTCTTCTTCTTCTTCTTCTTATTTCTCAGCTTTCTTTTCTTAGACATGATCATCATCATCTCCTTCTTCTTCTACTTCTTCTTCATCATCATAATCATCATCTTTTTCTTCTGCTTCTTCTTCTTCTTCTTCCTCTTCTTCTTCTACTATATCACTTACTTCTTCTTTTTCTTCTTCTTCTTCATCTTCCTTTTCTTCTTCTTGTTCTTCTTCATTTTCTTCTTTCTCATCTTCTTCTCCTTCATCATCATCATCATCTTCTTCTTCTTCTTCTTCTTCTCCATCTTCTTCATCTTCTTCTTCTTCTTCTTCTTCTTCTTGTCTTTCTTCTTATTCCTCTTCTTCCTCTCTTCTCCTTCATCTCCATCTTTTTCTTTGTCTTCTTCTTTTTCTTCCTCTACCTCTTCTTATTGTTCTTCTTCTTCTTCCTTGTCTTATTCTTCCTTGTCTTCTTCTTCTTTACCTACCTCTTCTCTCTTTTCTACTTCTTCTTCTTCTTCTTCTTCTGCTTTTTCTTCTTCAAATTCATCTTCTTCATCGTCTTCTTCATCTTCTTCTTCTTCTACTTCTTCTTCTTCTTATTCTACCCCTCTCCCCTCCTCCTCCTCCTCCTTCTTTTTCTTCTTCATTTTCTTATACTTCTACTTCTTCGTCTTTTCTTCTTCTTCTTCGTCTTCTTCTTCTTCTTCTTCAACTTCTTCTTTGTCTTATTCTTCTTATTATTCTTCTTCTTCTTCTTCATTTTCTTTTTCTCCTTCTTCTTCTTCTTCCTCCTTTTCATGCACCTCTAAGTCTTCTTCTTCTACATCTACTTCTCTTTTTCTTCTACTCCTTCATCTCCTTCTTCTTCTTCTTTTTCTTCTTCTTCTTCTTCTTTGTCTTCTTCTTCATGGCCTTTTTGTTGTTCTTCTTTTTCTTCTTCTTCTTCTTCTTCCTCCACTTGTTATTCTTTCTTTTTGTCTACCTCTTCTTGTTCTTTTTCTTCTTCTTGTTCTTATTTTCTTCCTCCTCTTCATTGCCTTCTTCTACTTCGTCTTCTTCTTCTTCTTCTTCTTCTTCTTCATCTTCTTCATCTTATTCTTCTTCTTCTTCCTTTTCTAGTTCTTCTTCTTCTTCTTCTTCTTCTTCTTCTCCTTCTTCTTCTTCTTCTTTTGTCCTTCTTTAGTTGTTTTTCTTGTTCTTCTTCTTTTTCTACTTCATCTTCTTCTTCTTCTTCTTCTTCTTCTTCTCTTCATTCTTCTTCTTCTTCTTCTTCCTCTAATTCTTCTTCTTCTTCTTGTTCTTCCTTTTCTTTTTCCTGTTCTTCTTCTTATTCTTCTTCTTTTCCTTATTATCATTATTATTATTATTAATGTTATTATTATTCTTCTTCTTCATATTCTTCTTCTTCTTCTTCTTCTTCTTCATCATCATTTTCTTCTACTTCTTCCTCTTCTTCTTCTTCTTCTTCACCTTCTTCCTCTTCTTCCTTCTCTTTGCCTTCTTCTTCTTCGTCTTCTTCTTTTTCATCTTCTTGTTTTTCTTATTCATCTTCTTCTACTTTTTCTTCTTCCACTTCTTGTTCTTGTTCTTCTTCTTCTTCTTCCTTTTCATCTTCTTTTCTTCCTCTTCTTCTTCTTCCTCTTCTTCTTCTTCTTCTTCTTCATCTTCCACTTCTTCTTCTTCTTCTTCTTCCTGTTCCTCTGCAACATCTTTTTCTTCAACTTCTTTTCCTTAAAATTCATCTTCTTCTTCTACTACTTTTTTTCTTTTTCTTCTTCTT
>JAIUJO010002318.1:77500-80000 GCA_023846275.1 Vanilla planifolia
CTTTTTCTTCTCCTTCTTCTTCTTCTTCTTTTTTGCCTACTTCTTCATCTTCTACTTCTTCTTCTTCTTCCTCTTCTTCTTCTCCTTCTACTTCATCTTCTCCTTCTTCTTTATCTTCTTCTTCTTCTTCATCTTCATTGTCTTCTTCTTCTTTATCATCTTCTTCTTCTTCTTCCTCTTCCTCATTTATGTCTTCTTCTTCTTCCCATTCTTCTTTTCCTTCTTCTTGATCTTATTCTTCAACTTTGACCTCTTCTTCTTTTTCTTCTTCTTCTTCTTCTAGTTCTTGTTCTTCTTCTACTTCTTTTTCTTCTTCATCTCCATCTTCATTATCTTCTCCTACTTCGTGTTCTTCTTCTTCAAGTTCCTCATCTTCTTGTTCATCTACTTCTTCTTATTATTACTATTATTATGTCTTCTTCTCCTTCTTAGTCTTCTTTTCTTTTTTCTTCTTCTTCATCTTCTTCTTCTTCTTCTTCTTCTTCTACTTCAACTTCTTCTCATTCTTCTTCTTCTTCTTCTTCGTCCTCTTCTTCTGTTCTTGCTTTTTCATCATCACCTTCTTCTTCTTCTTCTTCTTCTCTTTCTTCTTGTTCTTCTACTTCTGTGTTCTTCTTTTTCGTGTTCTTCTTCATCTTCTTCTACTTCTTCTTCTTCTTCCCCTTCTTATTCTACTTCTTCATCTTTTTCTTCTTTTTAGTTTTCTTCGTCTTCTTTTTCTTGTTCCTCTTCTTCTTCTTCATCTTCTTCTTTTTCTTCATCGTCTTCTTCTTCTTCGACATTTTTCAGCTTCTTCTTCGCCTTCTTGTTCTTCTTCATTTTTTTCTTCTTCGTTATCTTCTTCTTCTTCTTGTTCTACTTATTCATCTTCTACTTCTTCGACATCTTTTTCTTCTTCTGCTTCTTCTTCATCATCTTCTTCTACTTCTTCTGTCTTTTCTTCATCTTTTAGTTCTTCATCTTGTTCTTCTTTTTCTTGTTCTTCATGATCATCATCATCATCTTCTTCTTCTTCTTCATCTTCTTCATGTTCTTCATTTTCTTCTTCATCTTCTTCTTATCAATCTTCTTCTTCCACTTCTTCTTCTTCTACTCCTTTTTGTTCTTCGTCTTTTTCTTCTTTTTCTACATCTGCAACTTCTTCTTCTTCTTCTTCTTCATCTCCATTCTCCAATTCTTCCTCTTCTTCTTCTTCTTCTTTGACGTTTTCATTTTCTTCGTCTTGTTCTTTTTCTTCTTTTTCTTCATCTTTCTCTTCTTCTTCTTCTTTTTGTTGTTGTTGTTCTTCTTCTTCTTCTTTTTCTTTGTCTACTACTTAATCATCTTCTTCATCTTCTTCTACTTCTTCTTCTTGTCTGACTTCTTCTTCTTCTTCTTCTTCTTCTTCTTCTCCTTCTTCATCTTCATCATCATCATCTTCTTCTTCTTCTTCTTCTCTTTCTCCTTCTTCTTCAACTTCTCCGACTTCTTCTATTTCTTTTTCTTCTTGTTTTACTTCTTCTTCTTCTTCTTCTTCTGTCTCCTCTTCTTCTTGTTCTTATTCTTCTTCTTCATCAACCTCTTCTTCTTCTTCTTCTTCTCCTTCTTCTTCTTCGCCTACTTCTTCTTTGTCGACTTCTTCTTCTTCTTCTTCTTCTTCATCTTCTTCATCTTCTTCTTCTTCTGCTTCCTTCATCTTCTTTGACTTCTTCTTCTTCTTCTTCTTCTTCTTCTTCTTCTACATCTTCTTCTTCTTCTTCTTCCAATTCTTCTTCTTCTTCTTCTTCTTCTTCTTCTTCTTCTTCCTCCTCCTCCTCTTCTTCATCTTCTTCTTCATGTTCTTCTTCTTCGACTTCTTCTTCATCTTCTTCTTCATCTTCTTCTTCTTCTTCTTCTTCTTCTTCTTCTTCTTCTAATTCTTCTTATTCTTCTTTGTCTTCTTTCTCTTTTTTTCTTCTACTTCTTCATCTTCTTCATTGTCTTCATCTTTTACTTCTTCTTCTTCTATTCCATCTTCAACATCATTTTCTTCTTCTTCTTCTTCTTCTTCTTTTTCGTCTTATTCTTCTTCGTCTTCTTCTTCTTCTTTGACTTTTCCTCTTCTTCATTGTCTTCTTTTTCTTCTTCTTCGCCTTCCTCTTCTCCTTCTTCTTCCTCTTCTTCTTCTTCTTTTTCTACTTATTTTTGTTCTTCTTCTTCTACTACTTCTTTTTTCTTCTTCTTCTTCTTCAACTTTCTTGCCTTCTTTTTCATCATCACCATCATCATCATCATCTTCTAATTCCTTTTCTTCTTCTTCTTCTTCACCTTCTGCTTTCTCCTCTTCTTCTTCTTCTCTGTCTTCTTCTACTTTTTTTATTTTTCTTCTTCTTCTTCTTCTTCTTCTTCTTCTTCTTCTTCCTATTCTTCTTCTTCTTCATCATCATCTTCTACATCAACTTCTTCTTCTTCCTCACCTTCTTCTTCTTCGTCTTCTTCTTCTTCTTCTTCATCTTTTTCTACTTCTTCGTCTTCTTCTTCT
>JAIUJO010002318.1:85000-97500 GCA_023846275.1 Vanilla planifolia
GTAGTGCGTGGTGCCAGATCTTGAGGTCAAACAGACCTAACCCACTCATGTCCTTGGGGAGAGTAACTGTCTCCCAATCAGCATAATGAATGTGGTGGGCATGATCCATCCCACACCAAAGGAAATTTCTCATCATGTGCTCAAGTAAGTCCAATACACCTATAGGAACCACATAATGGCTCATCACATAGTTGGGAATTGCATTCAAAATAGTCTTGATGAGGAGAGACCTTCCTGCTAAAGAAAGCGGACGCACATTCCACTTAGCAACCTGATCATTAATTTTCTGAATAAGAAAATTCAAATCACGTTTATTAAGGCGAGTGGCAGAAATCGAAACACCCAAGTAATTAAGCAGCTACCCTTGTGGAAACTTCAAGACATTTGCCACAAGCTTCTTCCTCTTGCCCTTCATGCCGCTGCTAAAATACAGCCTGTATTTGGAGAAATTGACACCAAGGCCTATGTGCGTGCAAAACTGGTGCAAGATGGTCTTCACCGTGCTCATAGACTCTCGAGAAGCTGGTGCATAAATAATGACATCATCAGCATATAGCAGGTGGGAGATAATAGGGGCAGTAGGGCAACACCAAAACCCCAAAAGAGCCTGATCCTCATAACGCCTAGTCAGAAGGGAGAAGAACTCAAAAACAATAGTGAATAGGTAGGGGGAGAGAGGGGGAGACAATACATGGCAATTTGTCCCCGTTGAGCAACACCCCAAAACGGGGGGAGACAATACATGCCCTAACCCAATCGTACCACATAGGAGGGAAGCCCAACAAACGCATCATCTCTAGCACAAACGACCATCTGACACTGTCATATGCCTGCTCCATATCCACCTTCACTGCCATCAGCCCCACTCTGGAGGAAGAGGAATGCATCCTAACCTCCATCTCCTGAGCAATAAATATGTTGTCAGAAATAGATCGGCCCAGAACAAAAGCCCCCTGCTCCCTAGCAATAATATCTGGAAGCACCCCATTAAGCTTGCCAACCAAGACTCTAGCCACAATTTTGTAAATGACACTGCAAAGACTGATGGGTCAAAAATGATCCGGCTTGCAAGCGCCCTGCCTCTTCGGGATGAGAACCACCAGTGTATCCTTCCAAGCCAAGGGCATGCGTCTCTCCTCGAAGAAATCCAGCACAGCTCTGACAATGTCCTTCTTAGTGATATCCCAGTAACCCATAATAAACTCAGCCGTAATGCCATCCATCCCAGGTGCTTTGTTCCTTCTGCAAGACCTAATGGCAATCGTGGCCTCATTAATAGTAATCAGAAAAGATAACGAGGATCTCTGATCAAGAGTGAGGCAGCAGTGGGATCAGTGCTGAATAGAAGGCCTGTCACCCGAGTCACCCCTCCACCGTTGGACAAAGTGCCTCCAAAGAACATCTCGCACGCCATCTATAGACACCACCTCAGTACCAGAGGCATCAATAAGCCGAGTGATAGTTTTGTTGTGCCGTCTAGAGGTATCAGCCGAGTGGAAAAAACCTATACTACCGTCGCCAAGCCTAGCCATTGTAGCTTTGCCCTCTACCACCACCACCTCTCCTCTAAGCCACACTAGTGTGGAACTTCTAGATGAGCATACTGAGATGGGTGTTCTCCTCATCACTGAGGCCGTGGGTAGACTCCTTGCTCTACAGATAGCTTATTTCCTTCTCACAGTCTCTGTTCACAGTCCCAACATTCCACTTGCCGTCCCTACTCCAGTGATGCTAAGCCGTAAGACTCTTACAGAATTTGGTGTTAAGTCTATCCATGCAGCTTCCCCACACATACCTATCCTAGGCCCTCCTGACAACAGTAGCTAAGTATAGATCATCCAACCAGATACTCTCAAAATATCTCCTGGGCTTAGTCAGTTTCAGAAACTCCCTCCTAATATCAATGATAATAGGACAGTGGTCCGAACCAATCCGAGCAATATGAGTAACAAGTGCTGCTGGAAAAGCAGTAAGACCATCCAGGTCGATATGTGCCCGATCGAGTCTCTCCCAGATTCTGGCGTTCCCCTGCTTACCATTACAACAAGTAAACCTATTCCCCGTGAAACCAAGATCAGTAAGCTGCAGATCATGCATGGAATCCAGGAACTCTTGTTGGCTAACACCACTACAGAAAGGCTTACCCCCACACTTCTCTTCATGTGACATAACAATGTTAAAATCACCAGCCACAATCATAGGACCCCCAAGCACCGCTTCCACCTTGAGAATATGCCAAATCGCTCTACGCCTATATGGATCGTTTGGGCTATAGAACACACTCCATCTGATATGAGGACCATCCACAATTAGGACCATGGCGATCACCACGTGGACAGAGAGGCAAGTGATCCTAAGATGCAGCCTCCTCCAAAGGATAACGATCCCCACAGACTTACCCAACGAAGGCTGAACAGCAAACTCTCAGTCCTTCCTGAGCAAGAGGTTGGCTTCCCTTCTACTAAATGTCTAAACCCTTGTCTCCACTAACTCAACAACATCAACACTTCCATCCCTAACAAACCTCTGCAAATAGCATCTGGACTTGCAGTCTCAGATCCCATGAACGTTCAAAACTGCAAGCTTAATCATCAATAGAGTGGAAAAATGAATCCAATAGCACCTCTAAACTCACCCTTAAGGCACTAACCCTGTTGAAAGAAGTCATGCCAAAACATCCATCCATGCTGTAATCCTCTTAGGCCACATCCATGTGAATATCATAAGAACTTCCACTGCCCCTCGAACCATCAAAATGAGTCTCCTGAGCAATCTCTTTCCCTTTCCTTTTTGCCATGTCTTCCCCAGAATTAGATAGCTTCCCCATGCACTACCTCGTTGGGGGAGAGACGTGGGAGGAGTTTTCACCACGGACACCACCCCTAGAAGCCCATTGTTCCCTTGAGGGTTGTCTTCCACGGAAGGCCGATGTGCTTCTTTTCCTATTATTTCCATTACCCCCAGCCCCTCTTACTGGTCCTCTGGAGGTCCCTCTCGAGATAGCTTGTGGCATATTTTTCTTCCTCTGGGACATACTCTGTCTCTTACATCTGGGTTGGACCATCATCCAAGGTCCAAGGGCTTCCCTACTCGCCCCCTCCACCTGCCCAAGAGGCACGCAAGCACCTAGCGCGCGCTGTGGCTCCTCTGCAATAGGGGATTTGCCGCGTGATGCACCCACCGCGTGTTGCACAGCATTAGGCGAGGATGCACTCTGCATGCGCTGAGGCTCCTCCTCACCAGGGGATTTGCCATGTGAGGCGCCGAGTGTGGCTCCATGTTAGGCATGGGAGCACAAGGAATTGTCCCACATGTCTGCAACCATACCATATACGCGGGAGCCCTTCATATTCGAAGGGTTGGAAGATACGCCCAAGGTCCCCACTAAGCCACAGAACAGGCTTCAGAGGCTTAGTCAAATCAATTCTTTCATATACACGGTCAAAGGATGAACATTGCGTTTCCACAGTCCAACCATCTAAAAGGATGGGTTCCCCCACGTTGTTTGCTGTCCTGAGGATATTATCAATGTCCCAATATAACAAAGATAGAGCTGGAAAATGAACCCAAACAGGAGCACACATCTCTGTATTCTCAGATGGTTTAAATTCTGTAGACCAAGCATCGAGCCCCATGGCTTGCCCCACAACCTGCCATGGACCCCCCAACGAAACCTTATTACGATCCTCCATAGAATTGAAATGCAAACAAAAACAATGATATGGAAGCTCCAGGATACGAAAATCATCAAAATGGCCCCACCTCTTTGTTAGAATCCTAGCAATAATGGGAAATGGAAGTGAATTGCCATACACCCTCCCAACCAAGTCATGCTGATGGAAAGCAAGCCTCCTATCACACACCTCCCTCGACATCACAATAGCATTAGCCTCCAAGCAATTTGGCAAGGCCGCCGCTCTATCCTTGACATCAATCATCTCAGAGGGAATGAAAGAAGTGGCAACACCCATAGCATCTTTGTTGTTTGCTGTTAAAATATCCTTGAAAGATGACTTCTGCATACCACGTGAGATGTCATCCGACCACTCTCTAAGCCCTGTGTCGTACGCCTCTCACGTCGTCAACATCATTTTTTGGCGCAACATCACGCTCAACATATGTTTGCATGTCAACCTCCTTCAGTGCACCCACAGCGCGCAGCGCGCACGGTGAGGGTGAAGCGTGAGTGTCCTCGGGACCAGCCGAATTAGCCCAAGGCGAGACATAATGTGAAGCCAACTAATTCCCACCCGTGTCCTTAGTTTGTGTGTCCTTTTCATTACTTGCCAAAGTCTCATTCGAGGAGCTGTCTACTAAACTGGTTGGAATTAAACACTGATTTAATTGAATTGCATCACTGTCCGCAATGGAGAGCCTAAAGAGAAGGAGAAACACTACTATTATTTTTAAGCTTTTTGCTGCTCCGAGTAGTCTTTCCTCCTGCCATTCCAAACAAGATCAAACCACACTAGGCCAAGAGAAGGAACCAAGAACCAAAGGATGGAAAAGCACAATAGCAGTCAAAAAACACCGTGGGTTGCCTGCGAGAAAGATTTTGCAGAAAATAGATATCAAGATAAGATTAGCAAGCACAATTCAGCCAAGCCAGCATCCACAGCACCACAAAGAAGTCCTATCGCCACATAGCCAAATCACACAGCGAACCTCCCACGCACAAAAATGTTGTCGCACGGCAGCAGCGTGCCACCAAATAAAGGCTCAGCGCAGGCACAGTGAGCAGATTACAACATTCAGCACACAGCAAGCACAGCAGTCAGCACAGGGTATGATGCACCATGGAACTGAATAGTGTTTAATACTATACCAGCATGCCCACAAAACAAGAAAACTCAAAAAATCAAATTTTTCGAAATTGGAAAGAGCGGTCAATCCAAAAGTCGTCTTCAACCTTAGAATTTCGCAACAAGCATAGAGCACCGCAACCCTAGTAATGGAGTTATAGGGATATACCTTAAGAATCGTAGAATAATTCGAAAAACAAGGAGCACCAGAACCTGACGAGCACAAATGCACAGGAAGCCACACGAGACATGCCCAGAAAAACTAGACGTCCTAGAGAAAACACTGCATAGGAGCACGCGAACGGAGAGACTGCGTGCTTGTAGGAAGTTGCGTGCCATGCTTAGAAAGGTCGCGCGCGTGCCCGTGAACACAAAAACCTTCAATTAAAACCCTTCACTGGAACATTGGCAACATAAAAAGTACAGTACAAAATCGTCGTTCCCTTCTACAATACAACATAATTTAAGGGTTTCTGGGAATTTTCTACCGAGCCGCTGTTGTACTCGATGTACTTAAACTTGCATGTAATCTTCTTCTTCTACTTCTTCTTCATCGTCAACTTCTTCTTCTTCTTCTTCTTCTCCTTCTCCTGCTACTTCTTCTTCATCTTCTTCTTCTTCTTCTTCTTCTCCATCTTTATTGTCTTTTTCTTGCTCTTCTTCTTCTTCTTCTTCTTCTTCTTCTTCTCCATCTTTATTGTCTTTTTCTTGCTCTTCTTCTTCTTCTCGTTCTTCTTTGTCTTCTCCTTCTTCTTCTTATTCATTGTAGTTTTCTTCTTCTTTTTTCTCTTTTCCTTATTCTTCTTCTTCAACTTCTTCCTTTTCTTGTTCTTCTTCTCCTTCTTCTTCTTATTCTTCTACTACATCTTCCACTTCTGGTTCTTGTTCTTCTTCTTCGTCATCTTCCACTTCTTTTTCTTCTTGTTCTTCTTATTCTTATTCTTCTTCTTCTTCTTCTTTCTTATTATTATTCTTATACTTCCTTTACTTATTCTTCTTCTCTTTCTACTTCTTCTTCTTATTCTTCTTCCTCTTCTTCTTCTTCTTCTTCTTCCATGTCATCTTTGTCTTCTTCTTCTTCTTCTACTTCATCGCCTTCAACCACTTTTCTTCTTCTATTTCTTCCTCTTCTTCTTCTTCTCCTTCTTTCTCATCATCTTCTTCTTCTTCTTCTCCTTCATCTTCTTCTTCTACATCTTCTTTTTCTTCTTAGTCTTATTCTTCTTCTCCCTCTTCATCTTCTTGTTCTTTTGCTTCTCCTCCTCCTTCTTCTTCTTTGTCATTTTCTTCGTCTTCTCCTTCTTCGTCCTTTTCTTCATCCTTTTCTTCTTCGTCTTCTTCATCTTCTTCATTGTCTTCTTCTTCTTCATTTTCTTCTTCTTCTTCTCTTTTCTTCGTCTTCTTCTTCTTCTACTTCATCTTCTTTTTATCCTTCTTCTACATCTATTCTCCATCTTCTCCCGCTTCTTCTTCTTCTCTTTCTTCTCCTTGTTCATCATCATGATCTTCTTCTTCTTCTTCTTCTTCTTCTTCATCTTCATCTTCTTCTCCTTCTTCTTCAAAAAATTCTTCTTCTTTTTCTACTTAATCATCTCCTTCTTCTCCATCTTCTCTCTCGTTGTCTTCTTCTTCATCTTCTTCCTCCTCTTCATCTTCTTCTTATTCTTCTTCTACTTCTTCTACTACTTCTACTTCTTTTTCTTCTTCTTGTCTTCGTCTTCTTCTTAATCTTCTTCTTCTTCTTCACCTCCTTCTTCTTCATCTTCGACTTCGTCTTCATGTTCTTCTTTGACTTCTTCTTCTTCTTCTTCTTCTTCTTCTTCTTCCTCTTCTTCCACTTCTTTTTCTCCTTTGTCTTCTTCATCTTCTTCTTCTTCTTCTTCCCCTTCTTCCTCTTCTTATACTTCCTCTTCTTCTTCTTCTTCTTCTTCTTCCTCTTCTACTTCTTTATCTTCTTCTTCTTCTTCTTCTTTTCCTTCTCCTTCTTCTTATTCTTCTTCTTCTCCTTCTCCTTCTTCTTCGTCTTCTTATTCTTCCACTTCTCTGTCTTCCTCTTCTTCATCTTCTTCTTCTTCATCCTCGTCATCAACGCATTCTTCTTCTTCTTCATCTTTTTTCATCATCATCATCTTCTTCTTCCTCTTCTTCAATTTGTTCTCTTTCTTCTTCTTCTTCTTGTCTTCTTCTTCATCATCTTCTTTTTTGTTTTATTCTTCTCCTTCTTTTTCTTCATCTTCTTCTACTTCTTCTTCTTCTTCCTCTTCTTCTTCATGGTTTTCTTCTTCTTCTTATTCTTCATCTTCTTCTTCTTCTTCTTCTTCACCTTAGCCTTCTTTTTCTTCTTCTTCTTCTTCTTCTTCGTTGTCGTCTTCTATTTCATCTTCTTCTTCTCCTCCTCCTCCTCCTTCTTCTTCTTCTTCTTCTTTGTCTTCTTCTTCTCCTTCGTCTTCTTCTTCTTCTTCTTTTGTTCTTATTCTTCTTCTTGTTCTCCTTCTCCTTCTCTTTATTCTTTTTCTTCTTCATCATCTTCATCATCATCTTCTTCTTCTTCTTCTTGTAAATATTATTATTATTATTATTCTTCATCTACTCTTTTTCTTATTCTTCTTCTTCGACTTCATCTTCTTGTTCTTCGTGTTCTTCTTCCTCAACTTAATCTTCGTCTTCTTTTTCTTCTTCTTCTTTTTCTTCTTCTTCTTTTTCTCTGTCTTCTCTTCTTCTTCTTCGTCTAGTTCTTCTTCTTCTTCATTTTCTTCTTCTCCTTCTTCTTCATCTTCTTAGTCTTCTTCTTTTTCCTCTTCTTCGTCTTCGTCTTCTTCTTCTTCCTCTTCTCCTTCTTATTCTTCTCCTTCTTCTTGTTGTTCTACATCTTCTTCTTCTTCTTCTCCTTCATCTTTGTATTCTTGATCATCATCATCATCATCATCATCTTCTTCTTCTTCTTTTTCTTCTTATTCTTCTTCTTCTTCTTCTTCTTCTTCTGCTTCTTCATCTTCTTCTTCTTCATCTTTTTCTTTTTCCTCCTATTTTTCTTCTTCTTCTTCTTTTAATCATTTTAATCTTCTGCTTCTTCTTCTTCTTATTCTTCTTCTTATTCTTCTTATTTTTCTTTTTCTTCTTCTTCTTCTTCTTCCTCTTCTTCTTCTTCTCCATCTTCTACTTCTTCTCCTTCATCTCCTTCTTTTTGTCCTTTTGCTACCTCTCCTTCTCCTTCTTCTTTATCTTCTACTTCTTCGCCTCCTTCTTCTTCTTCTTCTTCTTCCTTATCTTCTTCGCCTTCTTCTCCTCCTTCTTTTTATTATTATTATTATTATTATTATTATTGTTGTTGTTATTATTATTCGTCTTTTTTTTCTTCTTCTTCTTCATGGTAATCTTCTTCTTCTTTTTCTTCTTCTACCTCTTCCATTCCATCTTTTTCTGCTGCTTCTTCTTCTTCTTCTTCTTCATTTTCTTCTTTTTCTTCTTTTTCTTCTTCTTCTTCTACTACTTTATTCCTTCTTGTTCTTTTTCTTATTCTTCTTTTTCTTCTTTTTCTTTATCTTCCTCTTCCTTTGCTTCTTTATTTTCTTCTTCATTCTCTTCTGCTCCTTCTTTAACTTCTTTTTCATCATCTTCTTCTTCTTCTTCGTCTTCTACTTCTTCTACTTCTTTTTCTTCTTCTTCTTCTTCTTCATCTTCTTCCTCTTCTTCTTCTTCTTGTTTTTCTTCTTTGCCTTCTTCTTCTTCTTTTATTCCGTCTTCTTCTTCTTCTTCTTCTTCTACTCTTGCACCTACTCCTTCTTCATCTTCTTGTTGTTGTTCTTCTTCTTCGTGTTTTTTTCTTCGTCATCTTCTTCTTCTTATTCTTCTTCTACTTGTTATTCTTCTTCTTCTTCTTGTTCTTCTTGTTCTTCTTCTTTTTTATCATCATCTTCTTCTTCTTCTTCTTCTTCTTTGTCTTCTTCTTCTTCCCCTTCTTTTTCTTTTTCATCTTTCTTTTCCTATTCTTCTATTTCTTCTTTTTCTTCTTCTTCTTCTTCTACTACTTCTTCTTCCTCTTTACCTTCTTCTTTTTCTTTGCCCTCTTCTTCTTCTTCTACTTCTTCTTCGTCTTCCTCTTCTTCTTCTTCTTTTCCTTTTACTTCTTCTTCATCTTCTTCTTCTTCTTCTTCTTCTCCTTCTTCTTATTCTTCTATTTCTTCTTCATCTTCTTCTTCTTTTTCTTCTTATTCATCATCATCATCTTCTTCTTCTTCTTCATCTTCTTCGTCATCTTCTTCTTATTATTTTTTTTCTTCTTCTTCTTCCACTTATTATTCTTCTTCTTCCTCTTATTTTTCTTCTTTTTCATCTTTTTTTTCTTCTTCTTCCCAATCTTCATCTTCTTCTCCTTCTTCTCCATCTTCTTCTTCTTCTTCTTCTTCTTCTTCCTCCACTTCTTGTTCTTCTTTGCCTTATTCTTCTTTGCCTTCTTCTTCTTCTTCAACTTGCTATTGTTCTTCTTCATTGTCTACTTCATCATCATCATCATCTTCTTCTTCTTCTTCTTCTTCTTCATCTTCTTCTTCTTCTTCATCTTCTTCCACGACTTCTTCTTCTTTGTCTTCTTCTTGTTCTTCATCTTCTTCTATGACTTCTTGTTCTTTGTCTTCTTCTTGTTCTTCTTCTTCTTCTTCTTCTCCTCCTCCTCATCCTCTGTCTTCTTCCTCTTCTTCTTCTTCTTCTTCTCCTCCTCCTTTTTTTTCTTCTTCTTTGTTTTATTCTTCTTCTTAATCTTTTTCTTTTCCTTCTTAATCTATTATTTTTATTCTTCTACTACTTATTCTTATTATTCTTCTGCTTCTTCATATTCTTCTTCTCCTTCTTCCTCCTCTTCTTCTTCTTCTTTTTTGTCTACTTCTTCTCCTTCTTCTTCTTCTTCTTCTTATTCTTCTTCTTTTTTACATTGTTCTTCTTCTTCATCATCATTATCATCATTTTCTTCTGCTACTTCTTCTTCATCCTTTTCTTCTTCTTCTTCATCTTCTACTCCTTCTTGGCCTTACCCTTCTCCTTCTTTTTTTTTCTTCTTCTACTTCTTCTTCTACTAATACTTCTAGTTTTACTTCTTCCTCTTCTTATTCTTCTTCTCCTTCTATGTCTTGTCTTTGTTGTTGTTGTTGTTCTTCTTCTTCTTCTTCCTCTTCTTCTTCTTCTTCACCTTATTCTTCTTATTCTTCTTCTTCTCCTTGTTCTTCTTCTTCTTTTTCCCCCTTTTTCTTCTTCTTCTTCTTCTTCTTCTTCATCTTCTTCTTCTTCTTCTTCTTCTTCTTTTTCTTCTTCTTCTTCTTCTACTACTTTTCCTCTTCTTCTTCTCCTTCTACTCCTACTACTTCTTCTCTTCCTTCTTTTAATTCTTCTTCCTTTTCTTCTTCTTCTTGTTCTTTTTCGACTTCTAGTTCGTTTCTAATTCTTCTTCTTCTTTATCTTCTTCTTCTTCCTCCTCTTCTTCTTCTTTCTCCTTCAATTCCTTCTTCTTCTTTGTTTTCTTCCTATTCCTTTGCTTTTTCTTCTTCTTCCTCTTCTTCTTCTTCTTCTTCTACTTCTTTTTGCTCTTCTTCATCTTCAGCTTCTTCTTCTTCTTCTTCGTCTTCTTCTTCTTCTTCTTCTTCTTGTTTGTCTTTTCTTCTTCTTCCTTTTCTTAATCTTCTTCTACATCTTCTACTACTTCTTCATCTTCATCATTTTCTTTTTTTTTTTTTTTTTTCTGCTTCCTCTTCTTCTTTTTTTTGGAATTCTTTTTCTTCTTCTTCTACTACTACTGCTACTAATACTTCTTCTTCTTTGACTTGTTCTACTTCTTGTTTTTCTTCTTCTTCTTCTCCTTCTTCTTCTTTTTTTTCTTCTTCCTGTCTTTCTTCTTGTTCTTCTTCTTCCTCTTCATCTTTTTCTTCCTCTTCTTCTTCTTCTTCTTCTTCTTATTCATCTTCTTGCTACTCTTCTTCTTCTTCTTCTTCTTCTTTGTCTTCTTCTTCTTCTTCGCCATCTTCTTCTTCTTTTTCTTCTTCTTCTTCTTTGCCTACTTCTTCTTCATGTTCTTTTCTTCTTCGTCATCTTCTTCTTCTTCATCATCTTCTTCTTCTCCCCACCTCGTCCTCCTCCACCTCCTCCTCCTCTTCCTCCTTCTTCTACTACTTTTTCTTCTTCATCTTCTTATTCTAGTTCTTGTTCATCCTTTTCTTCTTCTTCTTCTTTTTCTTCTTCTTCTTCTTTTCATTCTTCAAATTCCTCTTGTTCTTCTTTTCATTCTTCAAATTCTTCTTCTTCTTCTCCTTCTTCTTCTTATCCTTCTTCTTCTACTTATTCTTCTTCTCTCTTCTTCTTCATCATCATCTTCTTCCTCTTCTTCTTTTTCTTCTTCCTCTTCTTCTTTTTCTTCTTCCTCTTCTTCTTTTTCATTTTTCTCTTCTTCTTCTTCTTCATCATCGTCATCTTGTTTTACTTCTTTTACTTCTTCTTCTTCTTCTTCTTTTACTTCTTCTTTTACCTCTTCTTCTTCTTCTTCTTCTTCTTCATCTTCTTTCTGTTGTTCTTATTTAGGTACATCTTTTTTTTCTTCTTCTTCATTTTTTCTACTTCATCATCATCATCATCATCATCATTATCTTCATCATCTTCATCATCATCTTCTACTTCTACTTCTTCTTCATCATTATCTTCTTCTTCTTCTTCTTCTTCTTCTACTTTTCCTTGTTCTTATTCTTGTACTTCTTCTCCTTCTTCTTCACCATCTCCATCTTTTCCTCTTTTTCTTCTTCTTGTTCATCATCTTGTTCTTCTTCTTCTGTTCATCTACGTTTTCTTCTTCATCTTCATTTTATTTGTCTTTTTCGAGTTCTTCTTCTTCTTCTTCTCGATCTTCTTCTTTTTCTTCTATTTCGTTTTCTTCTTCTTCTTCACCTTCCTCTCCTAATTCTCCTTTTTCACCTTCTCCTTCTTTTTTACCTTTTCTTCTTCTTCTTTTTCTTCTTCTTCTACTGCTTCTTCATCACCATCTTCTTCTCCTTCTTCTTCTACACCTTCTTCTTCTTCTTCTTCTTCTTAGTATTCTACTTCTTTTTCTTCTTATTATTCTTCTTTCTCTTCTTATTCTTTTTCTTTGTCTACGTCTGCTTCTTCTTCTTCTTCTTCTTCATCATTATCTTCTTTGTCTTCTTCTTCTTCTTTCTCTTCTTCACATCCTCCTCCTTCTTCTTCTTCTTCTTCCACTTCTTCTTCTAATTCTTTTTCTTCTTCATCGTCTCCTACATCTTCTTTTTCTTCTCCTTCTGCTACTTCTTCTCTGGCTTCTTTTTCTGCTTCTTCTTCTTCTTCTTCTTCTTCTCCTTGTTCTTATTCTTGCACTTGTTCTCCATCTTCTTCACCTTCTCCATCTTTTTTCTTTTCTTCTTCATTTTTCTCTTCTTTTTCTAAAACTTCTTCTTCTTATTCTTCTTCATCTCCTTCTTCTTCTGTTCATCTGTATTTTCTTCTTCTTCTTCATCTTCTTTGTCTTCTTCTTGTTCACCCTCTTCTTCTTCTTGATCATCTTCTTCATCTATTTCTTCTTCTTCATCTTCTTCTACTTCTTCTTCTGCTTCTTCTTCTTCTTCTTCTAGTTCTCCTAATTCTCCTTCTTCACCTTCTCCTTCTTTTTTTCTTTTGCTTCTTCTTCTTCTTCTTCATCTACTTCTTCTT
>JAIUJO010002318.1:100000-105285 GCA_023846275.1 Vanilla planifolia
TCTTCTCCTTCCACTTCTTCACCTTCTTCTTCTTCTTCTTCTTCTTCTACTTCTTCTTCTTTGACTTCTTCTTTTTCTTCTTCTTATTTTTATTCTTTTTCTTCTTCTTCTTCTTCTTCTTCTTCTTTGCCTTCTACTTCTTCTTCTTCTTTATGTTCTTCTTCGTCTTTTTCGTCTTCATCTTCTACATCTTCTTCTTCTTCTACTTTTCCCTCTTCTTCTTTTGCCTCTTCTTCTCCTACTTCTTCTTCCTCTCGATCTTCTTCTTCCTCTCCTTATTCTTCATCATCATTATCATGTTCTTCTTCTTATTATTATTTTTCTACTTCTTCTTCTCCTTCTACTTCTTCTTCTTCTTCTTCTTCTATTTCTTCTTCTTTGACTTCTTCTTTTTCTACTTCTTTTTTTATTATTATTATTCTTCTTCTTCTTCCTTTTCATGTTCTTCTTCATCTTCTTCTTCTTCATCTTTTTCAACTTCTTCTTCTTCTTCTTCTTCTTCTTCTTCTCTTTCTCCTTCCTCTTCAACTTCTCCTTCTTCTTCTGTTTCTTTTTCTTCTTCTTTTACTTCTTTTTCTTCTTCATCAAATTCTTCTCCTTTTTCTTCTTCTACAACTTCTTCTTCTTTTGCCGCTTCTTCTCCTCCTCCTTCTTCTTCGTCATCTTCTTCCTCTACTTATTCTTCTTCTTAATCTTCTTTGTCTTCTTCTTCTTCTTCTTCATCTTCTTCTTCTTCTTCTTTGTCTTCTTCTTCTTCTTGCTCTTCTTCTTCTTCTTCTTCATCCTCTTCCTCATCTTCTTCTTCTTCATAATCTTCTTCTTCTTCATGTTCTTCTTCTTCATGTTCTTATTCTTCATCTTCCTCTCTTCATCTTCCTCATCATCATCATCATCTTTTTCTTCTTCTAAGCCTTCTACTTCTTAGTCTTCTTTCTCTTTTTTTCTACTTCTTCTTCATCGTCTTCTTCTTCTTCTTCATCTTCTTCTCCTTCTTCTTTTTCTTCTTCTTCTTCTTTTGTTTCATCTTCTTCATCAGTTACTTGTTCATCTCCTTCTTCTTCTTCTTCTTCTCTTTCTTCTTCTACACCTTCTTGTTATTATTGTTCTTCTACTACTTCATCTTCTTCTTCTACTTAATCTTCATCATCTTCTACTTCTTTTTCTTCTTCTTTTTCTCCTTCCTCTACTTCTTCTTCTTCTTCTTCTTCTTCTTTTCCTTCCTTATTATTATTCTTATACTTCCTTTACTTCTTCTTCTTCTTCTTGTCCTTCTTCTTCTTCTTGTCTTTCTTCTTCCTCTTCCTCTTCTTCTTCTTCTTCTTCTCTTTCTTCTTCTCTTCTTCTCCTTCTACTTTTTCATCTTTACCTTCATCTTCTTCTTCATCTTCATAATTATCATCATCTTCCTCTTCTTATTCTTCTTATTCTTCTTCTTCTTCTTCTTCTTCATCATCTTCTTCTTCTTCTTCTTTGACTTTTTCATCATCTTTGCCTTCTTCTTCTCCTTCTTCTTCTTCAACATCTTCCTGTTCTTATTCTTCTTGTTCTTCTTCTTCTTCTTGTTCTTGTTCTTCTTCTTTTACTTCTTCTTCTTCTTCTTCTTTTAGTTCATCTTCTCCTACTATTTCCTCCTCGTCACCATCTTCATCATCATCAACATCACCTTCTTCTTCTTCTTCTTCTTGTTCTTCTACTTCTTCTTCTCCCTCTTCTTCATCTTCTTCTTCTTCTTCTTCTTCTTCTTCTCTTTCTTCTTCTTCTTCTTCTTCTACTTCTACTTCTTTGACTTCTTCTTTTTCTTCTTCTTCTTCTTAGTCATCTACTTCTCCTTCTTCTTCTTCTTGTACTTCTTCTAGTTCTTCTTGTTCTTGTTCTTCTTCTTCTTCTCCTTCTTCTTCTTCTACTTCTACTATTACTTCTTCTTCTTCTACTTCATCTTCTTCTTCTCCATCATCATCATCATCATCATCATCATCATCATCTTCCTCTTCTTCTTCTACTTCTTCTTCTTTTTCTTCTTCTTCTTCTTGTTCTTCTTCTTGTACTACTACTACTTCCCCTTCTGCTTTGTCTTCTTTCTTCTCTTCTTCTTCTTCTTCTTCTTCTTCTTCTTCTTCTTCTTCTTCCTTCTTCTATTAATCCTCTTGTTCTTCTTCTTCAGCTTCTTCATCTTCTTCTTCTTCTTCTTCATCTAATTCCTCTTCTACTTGTTCTTGTTCTTTGTTTCCTATTTCATAACCTTCTTCATCTTATTCTGCTTCTTCTTCTTCTTCTCTAACTTCTTCTACATGATTTTCTTCTTCATTGTCATCTTCTTCGTCTTATTCTTCTTCTTCTTCCTCTTCTTCAACTTCTCCTTCTTCTTCTATTTCCTTTCTTCTTCTTTTTCTTCTACTTCTTCTTCCTCATCATGTTCATCTCCTTTTTCTTATTCTACATCTTCTACTTCTTCTTCTTCTTCTTCTTCTTCTCCATCATCATCTTCTTCTTCTTCTTTCTCTTCTTCTTATTCTTCCTCTTCTTCTTCTCCTCCATCTTCTTCTTCTTCTTCATTTTCTTCTCCTTCTCTTCGGCTTCTACTTCTTCTTCTTCTAATTCTTCTTCATCTTCATTTTCTGCTTCCTCTTCTTCTTCTTCTTTGTCTTCTTCATCTTCTTCCTATTCTTCTTCTTTTTCTTCTTCAACTTCTTCTTCTTCTTCCTTGACCTCTTCTTCTTTTTCTTCATCTTCTTCTTCTTCTCCTCCTTTTTCTTCTTCTTGTTCTCTTTCTTCTTCATCATCTTCTTCATGTTCGTGTTCTTCTTCTTCATCTTCTACTTCTTCTTCTTCCTCATCTTCTTCTTCTTCTTCTTCTTCTTCTTAGTCTTCTTCTTCTTCTTTGCCTTCTTTTTCTTTTTCTTCTTCTTCTTCTTCTTTTTGTTCTTCTTCTTCTACTTCGTCTTCTTCTTCTACTTGTTCTTCTGCTTCTGCTTCATCTTTTCTACTTCTTCATCTTCTTTTCCATTTTCTTATTTTTCTTCTTCTTCTTCTTCTTCTATTCCTTCTTCATCATCCTCAGCTTCTTGTTATTCTTCTACTTTTTCTTCTACTTCTTTTTCTTCATGTTCTTCTTATTCTACTTCTTCTTCTTATTATTCTTCATTATCTTCTTCTTCTACATCTTCTTCTTCTTCTTCTTCTTCTACTTCTTCTACATCTTTTCTTCTTTGAGTTATTCTTCTTCTTTTACTTATTCTTGTTCTTGTTCAACAACATCAACTTCTTCTTCTCCTTCTTCTACTTCTTCTCTTTCTTCTTGTTTTCCTTCTTCTTTTTCTTCTCTTTCTTCCTCTTCTTCTTCTTCTTCTACTTCTTCTTCTTCTTCTTCTTCTTCTTCTTCCTCTTCTTCCTGTTGTTCTTCTTCCACTTCTTCTTCTCAATTTTCTTCTTCATATTCTTCGGCATCTTCTTCTTTGCCTTTCTTCTTTTTTCTTCTTCTTCTTCTTCGTCTTCTTCTTGTCCTTCTTCTTGCTTTTCTTCTTCTTCTTCTTATTCTGTATCATCATCTTTTTCTTCTTCAACTTCTTCTTCATCATCAACTTCTTCTTCTTCTTCTTCTTCTCCTTCATCTTCTTCTTCTTTTTCTACTTTGTCTTCTTGTACTTCTTCTTCTCCTTCTTCATCTGCTTCTTGCTGTTCATCTTCTTGTTCTTCTTCTTCTTCTTCATCTTCTTCTACTTCTTCTTCTTCTTCTTCTTCATCATAGTCTTCTTCTTCTTCTTCCACTCTTTCTTCTTCTTCATCTACTTCTTCCACTTCTTTTTCTTCTTCTTCTTCTTCTTCCTCTTCTTCTTCTGCATCCTCTTTATTCTTATTATTATTTTTATACTCCTTCTACTTCTTCTTCTACTCCTTCTTCTTCCTTTTCTTCTTCTTCTGCTTCCTCTTCTTCTTCTTTGTCTTCTTTTCCCTCTTCTTGTTCTTCTTTTTCGTCTTCTTCTTGCTCCTCTTCTTCGTCTTCTTCTTCTTCATCTTCTTCTTTCTTTTCTTTGTCCTTTTTACTTCTTCTTCTTCTACTTCTTCTTCTTTTGCTCTTCTTCTTCTTCTTCATCTTCTTCTTCTTTTCTCCTTCTTCTTCTACTCCTCCTTCTTCTCTATCTTCTCCTTCGTTATTTTCTTCTTCTTTTTCTTCTCTTTATCTTTTTCTTCTTCTTTTTCTTTTTTTTTCTTCTTCTTCTTCTTCTTCTTCTTCATTGTCTCCCTCTTCTTCTCCATCTTCTTCAAGTTCTTCTTTGCCTTCTTCTTTTTCTTCTTCTTCTTCTTATTATTCTTTCTCTTCATCCCCTTTTTCTTCTTCTTGGTCTTCTTCTTCTTCTTCTTCAACTACTACTACTTCTTCTTTATCTTCTACTTCTCCTTCCTCATCTCCTACTTCTTCTTCCTCATCATCTTCTTCTTCTTCATCATCATGCTCTCTTACTTCTTCTTCTTCTTCTTCATCCTCGTCTCCTTTTTTTTTTCTTGAACTACTCATTTTTCTTTTTCTTCCATTTTTCTTCTTCTTCTACTTCATCTTCATCTTCTTCATCTTCTTCTCCCTCTTCTTCTTCTACATCTTCTTCCTTTTATTCTCCTTCTTTTTCTTTTACTTCTTCTTCTCTTTCTTCTTCTTCTTCTTCGTCTTCTTCTCCTTCTTCTTCATATTCTTTGTCTTCTTTTTCTTCTTGTTCTTCTTCTTCTTCATCTTCATCATCTTCTTCTTTTTCATCATTTTCTTCTTCTTCTTCTTCTACTTCTTCTCCTCCTTCTTCTTCTTCATCTACAACTTCTTCTTCTTCTTCTTCTTCTTATTCTTATTCTTCTTCTTCTTCTTCTTCTTCTTCTTCTTCCTCTTCTTCTTCTTCTCCATCTTCTTCTTCTTCTTCTTCTTCTTTTTGTCCTTCCTCTTCTTCTACTTCTTTTTTTTTCTTCTTCTTCTTCATCATCTTTTTCTCCTTCTTTTTCATCATCACCATCATCATCATCATCAACATAATCAGCTTCTTTTTCTTCTTCTTCTTCTTCTTCTGATTCTTCTTCTACCCATCTGTTTCATCATTTTCTTCTTTTTCTCTGCCTTCTTCAACTTCTTCTTCTTTTTCTTCTTCTTCTACTTGTTCTTATTCACCTTTTTCTTCTTCTTTTTCTTCTTTTTCTTCTTCATCATCTCCTATATGATCTTCTTCTTCGTCTTCTCCTTCTTCTTCTTCTTTTTTAACATCTGCTTCTTCTTCTTCGTCTTCTTCTTCTTCTTCTTTTTTTGTCCT